>WBZZ01001684.1:115000-148985 GCA_019918135.1 Paulinella micropora
TACAAGATAGAGAACTATGCCAAGGGCATCAGTGCCTGGCATGGGGAGTGCGTAGCGCTAGCGTTCCGAGATCCAGCTAAAGCTAAGGTTAAATATCCCTACGATCCTGCAAAAGCAATTGAAGTAGGAAAGGGAATTGCCAGAAGAGCCAGAGTCAGAGGATACCCCTAACTCCGAGACAGACGATGAAGGAAGCCAGTCGGACAGCGGTAAACAGAGACCCAAAACGAATAAAGATGACAGCAAGACAACCGCAGAAGACAAACCGAAAGATTGGGCACGGATGTCAGAAGAACAGAAGAAGCAGTGGAAAGATAAGAGAGCTAAGAGACTGAAGCGAGAGAAAAGAAAACAGTCAAAACGAGCTCACACATTGAGAGTAAGAGGCATACAGAAGGAGAAGAAGCATTATGAACGCATGCGAACTTTACAACTCATTCTGTCTGTTGCCTTTTCTCACCCTGTTGTTGTTCGATATCTGCGCACTAAAACAGTGAAAGGACCGATAGAACTAATAGAGGCAGTTAGGGCAAAGTTCGGTTCAATCTCCGGGGTCAGCAAAAATATCAAAGCACAAATTTTCGAGAACATGCACCCAAAACCCGGACAGAATGTGGATGCATGGTTAAATGACTACATCGCCCTGAAAGGAGAGGTTGAGAGTCACAGAACACACCCATTTGATGAGGATGACCTCATAAGAAGCCTGCTTGCTAAGCTCGCAAGACACCCCGCATATGGAGAGAGTTTCAAAGCACTTCACTACAACCTACCACCTAACTTAAGACCCAAATTTGACAACTTAGTCGATAGTGCGAGAGACACATGGGCATTGTGGAGAAAGGACAAGTGGAAGGAAGAAGAGAAGAGAGAGAGCGAACAAGAGCACGAGGCAGCTGAAGAAGGAGACAAACCTCATGCTAGATGATCAGGAAGATGAAGGGATGGGGGTAAGGGCAAGTACAGAAAGCTTAAGAAGAAGGAGGAATGGTGGCTGAAAGTTACGTGTTTCGCGTGTAACAAGAAAGGTCATACGAAGAAGTATTGCCCGGACACTAAGGCCAAGAAACAAAACCAAGAGAGAGATGATAAACTCAAGCAAGAGAAGGGTAAGAGAAAGGGAAAGACACACAACAAGAAGAACAAGCCTAAGAAGGATATAGCTCTACTGAGAGAGGAGGAAGAAGAAGAAAAAGAAGAGTCAGACGAAGACGCATTACTCATTATTACGGGGGAAGTGAGTCAGGAGAAAATGACGACGAAGAGGAGCCTGAAACATAGGGAGAGGGAATGCCGAGGCTGGGGAACCCCAGTCTGTGCCAGGTGTTCAACAAAGTGGGGCCCAAAGGGAGAACGTCGAGTCTGGGGACCCCAGACTGAGCCAGGTGTTCGTTCCCCACAGGCAGAACGTAAGAGAGTTAGGAGTCCTAACCCCGGTTTTGCCCCTCTACCCTCACTAAACAAAACTACTAAAACCTCAGGCCACAAACATACCAAAGCACCCCAAAGCATCAAGCGTCGGACACCTCAACCCCTCCACTCAGTCTAGCTAGCTATAGCCGAGAGAGGCCCCGTTCTCTGAAGTGTCATGGGAAAAACAAAAGGAATACCCCTTGTCAGATTTCGCTTGAACATGATAAGAAAGGGCCTAATGCCGTGCAAGCTTCGCGTATGGTTTTCGGGGAATACTTCGGATATCACGCTAAAATCAGGACCCAGAGTACCCTTTACTTGATCTATCTGTCAGCCCCAACCTCCGACCCCCCAAATCACCTTATTATCCAGACGAGAGAGGTTAATAGCTGATGCGAAAGCGAGAGGGTTAGTGATAGTATTACCACACAATCTCACTACCACTTTCACTGAACAATCTCCACAGAGGGTAAGAGAGAGGGAGAAGAATAAGGCGAGAAGGGAAGTGAGGGGGAGTCAGGTCCAGGGAACAGCACCGCAAACACCCACATCCACCACATCGACACCTCACACCACACCACAAGCACGCACATGCGACAAGCCAAGACAGAGTGAGGGTGGTGATGAGGAAGAATATGAAGAAGAGATAGATGAGTATGATCCTGACAATGATTCCCGATGTTCAGATGAAATAAGACATGATGCCATGGCAGCATGTATGGATGATTCTGACATTGACACGGAATATCTTCAATTCACGCGAAAAGGGAATGTTCGGAAATACATACAGAAGTAAGAAGGAGACTCAAGATGTGAGTGGGAGTCCGGCATCTGCCGGACTGCCCAGTGTTGTTGCAGGGACCTGGGAGTCCAAGAGGAAACGGCGGGGAGGCACTGCTGCAACCTCAACACCACAACCAGGTCCAACACCACAAGCTCAGCACACACCAACACACCACCCATCATTACGTTCAAAGACATAGCACAGCTCGCTCAACAACTCACCACAACATGCATCAGAGAAAGCAATGGTGAGGTGAAGAGAGCGAGTGAGGGGAAGTTAGTGCTAGACGAGTTCTTGACAGACGTGGTAAGAGCGATAGAGGGAGTGTATATTGCACACGCAGTTAGCACGACATTATCCCCACCAACACAAACCCAAGACACCCACACCACTCAGCCACCAACACCATCAAAACACAAAGACAGCAGACAGAACTATGCATTAGTGTTAGATGGGGAAGGTGGGCGAGATAGGAAAAACACGATAGTTCAGGACAGTGGGTCTTCTAGGGACATAGCCTGCAATCCCGAAATATTACATGACATCAAGTCAGTACCCCCTATTAAGCTAGTAACAGGTAACGGAGAGTGCGAGATAGGCTGGAAAGGCTTCGTGACAGTGTGGCTGCTCCGATCTCTGTTTGAGATCGTCGGCCACCGAGATCTGCCTGACAAGCGTCGTTCCAGGCTTTGGCTGCTAGAACAAATGCTCCTTTCAAGAACGGCTTGTGAATACAATAAGGCTTTTGATCGGGCCTGGGGTGCTGCAGCTGCAGGTGCACGACAGCGCCCCCTTGAATCGCCAAGTCCTGGCCCCGCGCGAGCTGTACTTCGTGTTTCACTTTTTGCATGATCATCACACGCTTGCAGAGAAGGGCCGGCTGCGTACGCGTGTCCCCGCAGAGGTGGCTACGCGCGCGAGGCTGGCCTCGGACCTGCGGACGCGGCGCGGCGCGGCAGGTGCTACAAAACAGACGAGAGGTTCCGGGATTGCGTGGATAGCTATCAAGAGGCTCTGTATCGCTAGTGCAGAATCAGATATACTTTCTCGTAGGCGCCGAGATTTTTCAGCTCTTATAAGCGGCCAGTGCCATTTTTTGGGGTTGAATCTCGCGACAAATGTGTGTACCATTGGCAGGACATTAGGTGGCGCCACCAGTGGCCGGCAGATAACTTTTTTTTTTCGTGCAAAGGACATTTTAACTTCAAATAGCTCTCGACAGCTGGACGAAGATAGGCGGGCGGGGAATTTTTTAGCAATAATAATAATAATAATAATAATAATAAAAATAAAAATAAAAATAATAATAATAATAATGATAATAATAATAATAATAGTGCTTCTCTGTCAATGGCTGATGCATTTCTGCACATGCGCCTCCATCGTCTCACCCGTGAGGGGAGTACGAAGAATTGACGATAGGCTCTAATGACACCCCCGCAAGGGCAGTTCCAACACATCCAGACGGACCGGTATGTTCAATGAACATACCGGTCCAGACGGACCGGTATGTTCAATGAACATACCGGTCCAGACGGACCGGTATGTTCAATGAAAATACTGGTGGCACCGACGGGAATCGAACTGGCGACAGGGCCCAGATGGTAGAACTTGACCACTGGGCTATCACGGTGTCCAATAATAATAATAATAATAATAATAATAATAATAATAATAATAATAATAATAATAATAATAATAATAATAATAATAATAATAATAATAATAATAATAATAATAATAATAATAATAATAATAATAATAATAATAATAATAATAATAATAATAATAATAATAATAATAATAGTGTATCTCCTGCCAATTGCTGAGCCAAAAGGCCATGTGCATCCAGTCCTCCATTCCATAAGGAAAGTCTCCACACCAATCGGTGGAATAAAGGAAGTGACGGCATAGAACATTACTCTAGGAGCTTTATACCAATCAGCCCATGGAAAGGGACCGATGGCCTATGTACTCCCTATAATAATAATAATAATAATAATAATAATAATAATAATAATAATAATAATAATAATAATAATAATAATAATAATAATAATAATAATAATAATAATAATAATAATAAATCCCCGCCCGCCGACCTTCGCCCTGCAGTTTTGGTAAGCTAAGCAAGGCCCTTGCCTTCTTGGAGTACAATTTCGACTGTTGCCAGACCTTGGCGACAAATTGTGTCAAACCCACGAAATCTGCCCTGCCGCCCTGCGAGGCAAGAAAAAAACACGCTCGCTGTTTCTCTCTTTCTCTCTCTCTCTCTCTCTCTCTCTCTCTCTCTCTCTCTCTCTCTCTCTCTTGAAATTTAATAATAAGCAAATTATACAGAGTTGAACGAACCTAATTAAAACGAGAAACTGGAAGCTATACAAGGAAAGAAGGTAAGGAAAAGGAAAAGAGTAGAGACTATCATAGATTATGTACAAAGAAACGTAGAACCAAGAATCAGGAAGATATGTACAAAAGGAGAAAAATCAAAAGTACAAAGTTAAGCAAACATACTAAACAGTGGAGAGCGAAAGACAGGGAAGCAAATGAAAGAAAAATCGAAGGAAGAATATCAACTAGACCAAGAAACAGTAAACGTACCTGGAAAGACAGAAAGCAGGAAATGTTCCGTGTCTCACGGTTTTTTCCCCCGGCACCCCAGACCTCTTTTTGACGATAAAGTCTTTTCAGTCCTCTCCATCCCTTGTGATAAGAGGATTGAAGTGTCTTTCTCATAGAGGATTGTCTCTCTGCCACTAGCATCGAGGGCCCGTCTAGCAGAGATGGTATTCACATTAAGAAGCTGTTAGCTTTTGCCATTTTTTCCTTGAGACAATTTTGTGTCGTTTGTGTCGTTTGTGTCGTTTCTGATTTTGGTTTCTGGATGTGCCTTAACTTTACCATTATTCTGGTTCATTGAACTTGACAACGGAGTGTCTTGTTCATTTAGGTATCACTCTTTGTTTTAATATATATATATGTTGTTGTTGTCTTCGCTTCTTACCTTATTCTGGTACATTGAACTTGACAACGGAGTGTCTTGTTCATTTAGGATTTTTCTTTGATGTCTGCGAGACGAAAGAAAACCAACAACAAGCGCACTGGTCAAGAGGATGCTGATCAGGATGTTGATGGCAAACATGCTTCTGGTCCCAAAACATCTTCACCTGGTACCGGTATGGCGGGTGCTCCGAAGGAGCAGAAAGAGCCAGCAGTCCCTGATCATGACACTGGTACCGTTCAGGGAGCTGGAGAGAGATTCTTCTCCTCCGCCCAGGTAGCAGATGCAATGCGCCTACTTGCTCAAGCTAGTCAAGATGTGCGTGGTCGTCCTAAGGTGACAGATAATTTCAGTGCATATCCAACCTCAGCGGGCACTGCAGCTGGCCTCGGAGCGTCCCTTCAGAGCATTCTAGAGTCTAGTGCGGCAGGGTTGGGTAATGTGACTACTGGCTATGCGAACCAGCTCCAACCTGACATCGATGAACGAGACGACTTAGTGTCTGATCATGATCATGACGAAGGCGTCCTTGAACTTGTAAAAGAGCTACGCGGAAAGCAGGGTTTCGGCTTGGGAAAGGATCGGGAGGTCGATGTGCCAGCCTCGATCCTTCGCAGCACCCTACAGATCAGGAGCGTCTACGGGAATCTCATGCAATGGGACGTCTACAAGATTGGCGTCATGGTTACAATCGCCAGCACGCTCTGGGCTGGGCGCAAGCAGTCGAGCAAGCAATACCTCTTGGAGACATCCCTCATCTGAAGTTCCTGGTGCAACGTCTTGCAGCATTGCGCGAGGCCGACAGGTCCGACGACTGGGAAGTGGCGGACTCAATTATGGGCCCGGAGCCGGGATCGTCGCTGCTCGATCTGGAATGCGCGATACAGATCAACAGAGTCACTGCGCTACGCAGCAAAGCCACTGCGAAGAAAGCAGGCAAGGCTGCGAAGGACGAGTAACTGCTCATCAAGCACGGATGCGGCTGAACAAAAGAATAAGGTCCCATCGACGTGCAAAGCGTTCTGAGTCTAACAGCGCGCTCAACGCTGCGAAGGCAGCATTCTCAGCCCTCCAGTATTTGGAGGGTCGATCTTGTTTTAAGTTTCCGTCATCAAATAAGACATTAGAATCAGAAATTGCCAGACATAGAAAGACTTTCGCGTGTGTTTTGAATGTTTGTCGCAACTTCGTGGATGAAGTAAGCGCTGCTTCAGATCGTGTGCCTCCTCAGAATTTCGATATGGATTTTGACAACGACTCATTTATTTTCCCATCCAGCTATCCTTCTAGTCTATAAGTCACGCGCGGTGCCTATGAGAGCATCTGACGTCTCTTTACCGACACGAAGTGCATGTGTTGATTTACTTACTGGACTTCCTGCTCATATCAATCAGCTTTTAGAAGATCCTTCCACCTCCGCTATTACAGAGGGGCATGTCTTGGACATGTCTGGTGAGCAGCCTTCGAACGAAGCTCCGTCACCTTTTATCGGCGGGCCTAGAGTGGAATACATCAAGCTTCTGACCCGCATGGTTGACATCGGGATGGTGGAGCTCCGTCATTTCTCTTCTGCCATCGTTCAGAACGGCTTCTTTACTGTCTCCAGACCAGACGGTGGTCAGCGTGCAATATTAGCAACTGTTCCTGCAAACTGCTGTCATCGTACGCCGCCTAACCCAAGACTACCAGGACCGGATGTGGTGGCTGCTCTTCGTGTTCCTCTCGGTGCTACCCTTCACGTCGCTTGCTCAGATCTGTCGAAGTTCTAAGATGTGCTGAGGGTCCCTGACTGGCTGAGCAAATACTTTGGTTTGCGACAGTGACTGCAGCTGAACTTCCTACTAGACTTGTGACCTGCTTCGGACCAGACAGTTTGTTGTCGCCGGTCATGCGTTCTTTGCCTCAAGGATGGAAGTGGTCAGTCTTCCTCGGACAAGAGTTTCATGTTGAGCTCATCAGAAGATCGTGCCCATCCTTTGGACAGCCATTGATGCCTGGTGAGCGAAGATCAGTGAATGATAACGACACTGTTCCTTCTTATATACATTGATGATCTCCGTATCTTCACCTTGGACTCAACGCTTGGCAACACTGCACTGCAATGCTACGAACAAGCTGTCGAAGAGCGTAAAGGCTTCAGATGCAACGCTGAAAAGAGATCTCCATCGTTACCTACGAATCAAGTCATGGGCCACAGTCTGCGAAATAACATCTACAAGCCTGACCCTCTGAAGCTGACCAAGCTGATGGAAAAGACTACTTCAGTCTGCTCTCACGGTGCGACATCTGGCCGAATGATACAGCGGCTTGTTGGCTGTTGAACCTGGGTAATGCTACTGAAGCGTCCGCCACTCTCTATTTTCAGCTCAGTGTATGTTTTCGGCAAGAGGTTCAATCAAGCGACTGCTACAATCTGGAAATCAGTTGTGAGAGAGCTTATGCTCGCGCGTGCGCTGGCTCCACTTTTCTACGCGAGAATTTCACCGTTGCTTTTCAAACATGTCATCGCGACAGACGCGTCAGAGTCCAGACTGGGTGTGTGTTACGCACCTAGCTCAGGTATCCAGCTTCGACTCTTGACATGCTCGGTCACCTTCTGACTTATGACTGGAAAGTGGCAGTTTCCTATCGGTGGAAATGGGTGGGTGAACACATCAATGTATTAGAGATGCGAGCTGTGTTGACAGCTGTCCGCTGGTTCCTTTCGCACCAGTCAGCTGCTGGCTCTTTGCTTATTCTCTATACCGACTCTCAAGTTGTGCTTGGTGCTGCGTCTAAGGGACGCTCGTCTTCTCGTTCGCTCCTGCGTTTGCTCCGCCGCATTGCATCGTATCTCCTGGCTTCGGGTAGCACGATCTACTTGGTGCACGCTCCATCTGGAATGAACCCCGCTGATGCCCCGTCACGCGCGAGGTGATCGTCTTTTCTGCGGCGAGCACGAGTAAAAGAGGAGACTTGGACAGGCAAGTATAGGCCTGCTTTGGACGAATTTTGGAACTTGGCACTTCATAATTTTGGGCTTGATGAGCTTAAAGACGCGCGTGGCATCGACGAAGCTTTCAGCGACGGATTCATGACCTTTATATATCTTGCTAGGGCAGAAGAAGGCAGACAGTGATAAACGCTAAGTGCGCCCTGATCATTCTATTGCCGCACCTTCGAGGTAAGCTTCATATGTCGTCAGGTGCAATTGCGGGCTGGGCAAGACTGCGGCCACCTGTGAAGAGACCGCCGATCACGTGGGAGCTTACTTGCCTCTTAGCGCTAGTCGTTGTAAAATCGTGGGATCCGTTGGTGGGACTTGGCTTTCTGCTAGCTTTTGGAGCTTACCTGCGTGTGGGTGAAGTTTGCGCTCTCAGGAAGGAGGACGTTGTTTTTCCAGGTGATGAACGGTTTGGGTCTGCATACAAGCATGTTGGAGTAGTGCTGCGTACTACCAAAACTGGAGCAAATGAATTTGCTCGCATTACCAACAGTAGTGTCATCGCTTTACTACAAGGCGTTCTGAGAGACGGCAGAAGGGCTACATCGTTGCTCATCAATTGTTCCCCATCACGGTTTCAGGCACTTTTCCGCAGAGCGAAGGATCTTCTGGGACTTCACGCTGTGGGCTACACTCCTCATTCGCTTAGACACGGAGCTGCTACAAGAGACTTGTTGGATGATGTACCTATTGAAGACATTATGCTTAGGGGTAGATGGGCCTCAACTAAGTCAGCAAGACACTATATTCAGGAGGGTCCTGCTTTGCTATCCTACGTACACATAGGACCACTGTTAGCAAGCTTAGCTGCTTCTGCAGCTGCTGAGGTGGTGTCTTTGTATGGAAGCACATCTGCTGACTTTGTTCGAGACTTGTTTGCTGAACTTAGGAGTAGATGATACGTAAAAAGGTGGCAACGACTCGTCGCCACCTTTTAACGTTTTGACTACAAAACAGACATCACACATACCAACAGAGAAAACTCCCAAATTCGCCCTCCACAGAGCACTAAGGAAAAATATATTCTACGATAAGAAAACCCTTCATTTAATAAACCTTACAGGATTTCAAGTGAAACAATCCAATTGATTATTTCTTCTTCGTCCCCAACTTTTTTTCATCACGGCGGAGAGAGAAGGAAAGGCAAGAATTTCCTCTTCTCTCCCAAGAGAAACCAGAAAGAAATTCTTCTTTCTAGGTCTTTTCATGGTTATATCGCGAGCAACCCAAGTAAACAAATATTTCTCTCTGCTGGTCTGCGGGTGAAAAATTTTCGTTCGGCTTGAAAGGAAGTTATCCCTTCCTTCCCAAGCATGGCGAAATCCCGTCGAACCCTCACAAAGCGGGGATTCTTCATCTCTGGTGGGGCTTTGGCTTCAACATCTCCCCAAGGCTTCCAGAAACCTACAACCACATTCATTGAAGTAAAAAAGAAACAATAGAGTTAGGACTTACCCTCGATGGCGAGTTCGCTCAGTTGTTCGGCTACTTGGTTTGGCTCTCCCATACTCTACCATACACACACACACAAAAAGTATGTGTAGTAGAAATTTCTTTGAATGAAAGTGGGGTTTAAACCCCTGGGTTAAAAAAAAAAATCACTTGTTGTTTTGGAGTAGTCCGAAACAACTGATTGCACTAAGTCTTTTTTATTCCGAGTTGCTATCCGCACTCTCGGTTCTATAGACTCTGTGCATATTTCTATCGTTTTTACTATTAATAGTATTATTAATACTATTATTCACATATTCACTAATCCCATCACTATAATATTTATTGAAAGAAGCATTAAACGACAAATGCTCTTTCTCAATTCCAGCGAGAATACTATTCATGACAATGGCGGAAAGTTGGCCACGATTATCCTTTTTCCACTTTTTCAAAATTATCCCTTTCTTTGTTTATTTTTCTTTCCAATTTCTTTTGTCTCAATCGAATAAGTCTATCCTCCTCCACTTCATTATTTTCAATAGTCATTCGCTTCATAATCTCATCGATAGCCTCAACCTTGATTAGGTCAGACTTTTTCTTTTCAATAAGGCGGGAGATTTCTTTATCAGTTTTCATAATTCTTTCCTCAGCATTTATTTTGCTTTTGATAAGCCGTTCCTTGCTGAGTTTTCGTATTTCTAAATTTTCAAACCAATCATTTTTAGTTTTATTTTCTCTTGGAATTAGTTCTTCTGGCATAGAAACTCTTTCGGTCGCCTCAGCGAAATTCTGTAAAATCCTTTTGGTTCTTTGGTCGCCACACGATCAAAAGACCAATCATCATATTCGCGGAAATAGAATTTTCTAGAATTTGATGTAATGAATAATACTTCAAATACTTTCTTTCCTGTACTCATGGTAGGTTTGGGGGGGGGGGGTAAGACCAATGGGTATGAAGGTAGTCATTGAAATTTTAGGTTGCGGGTTCAATTCCCAAGCATGTTTTACCTCTGCAACAAAATCTTTTCTATTTTTTCGTCAGTACCAAATAATTCAAATACTTTCATTTTTATGAAATTCTTTGATGATGGGGGCAACATTCAAATAGTTAGTAAGCCAACATTTGAAAATTCGGTCGCCAGTTCAATTCTGGTTGATGATTTGATGTCGCCGTCATTATCTTTTTTTGCTTATAAATCTAATATTACCTTAGCCTTTTTTTCTCGCTTTGAAGTTCTTATGTTCTCTGGTTGAATGTCCTCCCGTTTTAGCAGTTCTTTAGTCTTTTTTTCTTTAATAACTTCTTTAGTTTGCTCCTTCATATCTTTTTCTTCGTCAATCGGTTTAATAAAATCAGTTTTTAATAAATCTCTTGGACTTACTAAGTCATCGTTATTTGATATTAACTTGAATCCAGACCGACCCTTGACTTTATAAATAATCTTGCTGAAAGTCTTACCACCTTTGGAGAAAACATTTCTTTTGTTTTCTTTTCTTACACTATCACCGACATTGTATTCGTCAATTAAATTATCCCTTGTTATCACTTGTTTATTTTTGTCTCTCCCGAAAAATACATCCGCTGGTTTAGCCTGAATTCCTCTATGAACTTTATGATTATAAGCATCTACTAAGTCTTGAATATAACTAACCCAATCAAAATTACGATTGGTTTCAAATAAAAGGTCAAGCCATCTCCTAATACTTCGTATCACTCTATCAACAACCGCAAGTGCTCTATGGTCGCCGACTTCAACAACATCATGTTTCTGATAGTCAATTAGAAGATACAGCTACGGGAGAAGTAGTTAAAACAAAAGAAGAAGAAGCACTAGAAATCCATCATCAGAAAAAGAACCCGAAAATATGGAACACGATATGGGTTGATAAACCATTAGACCAAGTCTTTCTTGACTTAGCAGATATGAGTAAGATAAAAGATAAGAAAGGAAATAAGGGTTATGCTTGGATGCTTATTTGGATTGATTGTCATAGCCGATATTTAATAATCATTCCATTAAAAAATAAAACAGCAAAAGAAGTTTATTATGCTTTGAAATCAATCAAATATAAACCAAAATCAATTACTACTGACAGCGGGGGAGAATATAAAGGAGCAACCCGCGATTATTTTATTGAAAATGGAATTATATATGTTTATGGTCAAGTTGATGATTTTCTAAATTCATACTCTCGCTGTCGCTTTTCGTAAATCTCAAACTCGTTTGAGGTATTTTAGAAAATCGTATATATTTTAGAATTTTAAAAAGCATTTTTCAATATCATTAATTTTTTCTTTCTTATTTGTCTTTTCAGATTGATTATAAACATTAACAGATATGTTTGACTTCTTACCTCTCCCTTTCTTCGGTTTCGGTTCTTCTTCTTCCTCACTACTGTCGCTTTCTCTTTCTTCACTCTCGGGCTCTGGTTTCTTGCTCTTCTTCTTTTCTCTCTTAGTTTCCGCTTTTGCTCTTTTGATTTTCATCTTAGCCATCTTTTCCGCAATGATATCAGTGAAATCAACCTCATCTTCACTCTCACTCTGCTCTTGTGAGATATCATCATTTTGTTCATTAATAATATCCTTAGCCACTTTCTTTTCTTCAATTTGTTTTATTCGCTCCTCCGTATCTTCGTCTTCTTGCTTTACAGCATTTCGGTATTGCGCCAAAACATTTTTAGCATGCTCCATCTTTCGTTGATTCGCTTTCGCTTTTATTCCTTCCACAGCACTACCCCAATTCTTCCGACTTGCTTCGGGAGACAGCATTTTATAATATTGTTGTTTTGGAAGTAGTACAAAACAACGTATTCCAAAACAACGATTACACTACAATCTCAAATATATTTAATATATCTAATAATATTCTATACTAAAAGTTTTATATTTTAGTATTTTTAAAATTAAATATTTATTTAATATATACCAATGTCTCAATATAAGTCGCTCTTAGGCTTGTCTGAAATCGCGACAGACAGCCTATCAATCGCAAACTTAGACTTAACAAACACAAACATAGTAGGTTTAAACACAGACAGAGTGCAAGAAGATGCCGATCCGATAAATCTTTATTATACCGATGGGCGATTTGATGCGAGACTGGCTACCAAAAGCACAACCGACATCAAAGAAGGAAAAAATTTATACTACACAGAACAACGAGTAAGGGACAACGACGAAGTCAAAGCCTCAACTCAACACCGCTCTAATACATCCAATCCGCACCAAACCAGTCTATACAATCTGATTGACACTAACATATCTGCACCAGTGGTCGGTCAATACTTAACATACAACGATGTAGATGGTAAATGGAGGAATACCACCCTCGGTTCAATTGATACACTCTCCGATGTAGTAATAACCGCACCAACAGCCACTAATAGTTATCTCACATATAATTCAATAAACTGGGTAAATAAAACATTTCCGATAAATGTTGATGAATTCGGTAATATTAGTATGGGCGGATATTTGAATATAACAGGAGTAAATTTACTGAATACCAAAGATGTTGATGAATGGATATTTGAACATAATGATAATAATAATAAAGTTTCAGCAGGTGGAAGTATAGATAGCCACAGCGATGTGACAATAACAGGCTTCCCCGCAGATAATCAATTACTCATTTATAGCACAGGACAATGGAGAAATACGACTTCACCCTTTCTTAGATTAGACGGCACAGCCAGTATGACGGGAGGACTAAATATGGGTGGTTATGCTATTTCAGGGGTTTCTACGTATAATGGAATTAATCTCGCTAATCTTGCAGTTGATGGTTCGGTGGTCAAACTAACAGGAGACCAAACCATAGGAGAAACATTTAGCATATAATAAATGCGAGTGCTGGTCTTGATATGAAAGTCAAAACATTACAAATGTAAATCAACTAAACGGCAGGTCTATCACAATTTGGCTATCAGAGCACGATACGAACACGGCGAAAGTGTCGGCGAGTGGAAGTATTGATACACATAGCGATGTGATTATAACAACAGCATCAGATAATCAACTACTCATTTATAGCACTGGACAATGAGAAACACAATCTCGCCCTTTCTTAGATTAGACGGCACTGCTAGTATGACGGGAGGACTAAATATGGGAAATCAAAATATAACAAATGTAAATCTTGTTGATGGTGTTGATGTTTCTGTCCTTGATAGTTCGGCAGTTAAAACCTCAGGAAACCAAACCATAGCAGGAATTAAGACATATAGCAGTGGTGTTGAAATTACTGGAAATTCAATAAATTCAACAACAAAGGGCACATTCATCGTTTTTAATTCTACCAGTAATATCGGGTCAATTGCTAGTTTGGATATGAAAACAAATATGTATTATAATTTTGAAATTTCAGCAAAAAAAATAAGTTTTATTATTGATGGGACGATTGTTTCGTGGTTTAATGCTACTGGCTTAGATTGTAATAGTAGTCGGATTGTTTATCTAGGAGCACCACAAAATGCGAATGAAGCGGTCAATAGGCAATATCTGGATGATAATTGTGTGAAACTAACAGGAGACCAAACAATAACAGGAATTAAAACATTCAACGGGACCAGCACTACGATAAAATATCTAACTTTAACACAAACGGCTGATTTTAATAATCAAGAAATCATCAATGGTGGAAATATTACATATAACGGGGCGAGGATATTAAACCAAAATGGAGGAGATATATTCTTTTCGCAGACAACTGGTGATTATCAATATTTCTTATTTACTCTAAATACTGCTACAAGTGGAACCGCGAACCAAAGAGGTTATGTATTCACGAATGTAGCATTTGATGTAAAAGGAGCAGGTCTTTATATTTCAAAACTTTTGGATAATAAAAGTGCTTCATCTGACATTGTCCGTTTTAACAATGCTGGTGGTATGCGGTTTTATGGGGACTTAGATATGAACTCAAACAACATGACAAGTGCTGGAACAATAACGGGAACATCAATCACTTCAACTGTTGGCATGACTACAACCACATTAACAACGAGTGACAAAATAACAACAGCACTAGGCAAACCGATAATCGTAGGCAGAACAACGAAAGGAGTAGGAACAACTGGTGGCTTCGAATTATATGGAACAGAAGGAAATGCGAATGGCCCACACATTCAAGCATTCGTTCATACATCAGTTTATCCCACATTCCAATCATTGAATTATAGTCAGGACAATATTGCTTTAAGTTTTGATAGTTATTGGGAGGGAGGTGGCTGGAAATCAAGCAACCTAAACTCCAACTTTCAAATATACAAGATAAGCAACAAACTCGCTTTTAACTACAAATCAGGAGTATCACTTGGAGGAGCCATAGCATTTAGCGAGGCGATGAACATAAGCAATACAGGGGCAATAACCACAAATGCAGGCATATCTGTTGTTAATAGTACGGCAGATATAAGAGGAGAAGCAAGAAGTGGGTCTCATGCTACACCAGTCGGATTATATGTCACAGCCAATCTTGGAGCATCTTCTGCCGGTGTTGAATTTAGACACAGCAACGGGACACAGGGAGTTGGTTTTGGTTATAATTCAATATATGCTACGGGAAGCAATACCAAGCGGTTCTTTAACAATAAGACAAAGACCAAGTTCTACTTACGACCCACAAATATATATGAAATCAGGAGGATATTCAAATTATGTCACAATCTGCTCATCTCAGGGAATTCTACATGCTTGGACTACTTCAAACTCTTCAGGTGAGCCGTCTGGCAGTTATAATTATGTTCCACTTAATGATGCTTGGACAAACTCATCGGACAGCAGGCTAAAATCAGATATTAAAACATTAGACTGCGGGGATTGTTGTGAGAAACTAATGAAAATAAATTGTTGTTCATATTATTTGAAATCAGACGAAAAGAAAGAACAAAAGAACCACGGATTTATTGCTGATGAAGTTAAAAAAATATTTCCTGAATTTGTATCTGAAAGTGGAATGAAAGCAGATGATGGAAATGGCAACCTTGAAGGCATAACACATACAAGTTTTATACCAATATTGGTTAGTGTTTTTCAACATATGGCGGAAAAGGTAGTTAATTTAGAAAAACAAAATAATAATCTCATGCTGATTATAGAAGATCTATCTAAGCAACTTTCTGAAATACGAGCAGTCGCGCTTCCTCCTAATGTCTAATAATACAACTAGACTTCACAGACCACCGCCTATTATGGATATGGATGGCGAACTAACTCCCGAATTAAAGTCTCGTGTTCTTGAAGTAGAACTAAAGAATGAGGAAAAAAAAGTAGAGCATGAGATTAACGATAACTGGGACTGTTGTATGTGCAAACGTCAAACTGATAGCAGATTAATAAAATACTTATTTCAAATGGCAATCATTATCGCCATTATAACCCTTTGTATTGTGAGGCTATCTGAAAAGAACTTACCTTGTGAGGTTGCTAATACGTATGTCGGAATTTTGACTTTACTCATAGGAATTTTGCCTTCCATCGCCTTCTTCAAGTAAGAAGTGAGCACTCGTATAAATGTATTTTATACCAAGACACACTATCACCAACACATATTAAAGGTAAAGCCTCATCAAAACTACGACACATATTATTTCCGTTATTTATGAAAACACACTTAAAACCAGATTCTACCCCTTACTTTATACAATAAGCACACGATTCATTCTTTTTTTCTGAGTATCGCGAGTAAAAGTCGCAGGCAGTCCGCGAAATAGCAGAGCACACAAACAAGAATATTAAAATCATTTTTTTTATATCAAAGATTTTTTTAAAAATCTATGTATATTATATAGTATGTCGGAGTTCAAATACCAAAAGATTATTTTTCTGAGTAATGATTTTGTGGGTAAATCATTTAACAAGAACATTCAGATGTTATTCACACCAACTAAAATGAATGTAAAATTTATTCACTACTATAACGACCAGACGGAAACCAAAACCAGAATTCTTTATATGGACAGAATTGGAATTATTGGCACATTTGCGGATAGTAATATAGCAAACATTTCAAACCTCAGTTATAATTTGGGTGTCGTTGGATGGACAGACGGACAATATATATTTAAAGTCCTTGAAACTGACAGCGGAAATATTGACACAGGAAAATTAGCGGGAAGAATTGTCATATGCTTAGAGTTTTTGGCTTAATAATATGGCAATGCAAAAAATAAACAATGTCAAGGTGAAACCAGTGAAGCAGGAAGGCGAAGGAAACAAAAAAGTAAAAGGTTATAAATTATTTAATGAGCCCTATTCCAATATATTTCTGCTCGCCCGTAAGAAAAGTGGAAAAACAACAGCACTCTTTGAAATACTGAAACGAACTACCGACAGAAAAGCCCGTATTGTCATTATTGCTTCAGCAATGCACAAGGACTACATATATAAAGCAATGGTAAAGCACTTTAAGAACAGAGGCAACCCGATGGCTATATATACCTTTCTTAAAATCAGACGGTGTAAATGTCATTGATTATGAGTTAGACAAACTGAACAAACCAGACAAAGAGCAGGAAGGCGAAATCAAAGATGAAGAACCGATGGAGAAACCACAATTTTTATACTTTGGAAAAGAAAAGAAACAGATAAAGGAGGCACCAAAAGAGCGACCGAGCAAGTATATTTCGCCAGAGTTTGTTTTTGTTTTGGACGATTTAGGAAGTGGATTAAGAGACAAGTCCGTAAGTGATTTGTTAAAAAAGAACAGACACTATAAATCAAAGGTGATTATGTCAAGTCAGTATCTTAACGACCTACGGCCAGAAGCCATTAAGCAGTTAGATTATTTATTAATCTTTCCAGGACAATCTCAGGATAAAATGGAACTCGTGTTTAAACATCTTGATTTGGGCTACGACCTAGACTACTTGATTTAAAAGTATCACGAGGCTACAAACGAGAGATTTAATTTTCTTTGTGTTTCAAGTGTTGATGATGAGTTACGGAAAAACTTTGATTATCGCTTGCGATAATGATATTTATCAACTACACTCTCATTCGTTGATATTTATGAGCATCGCTTTCATTCACTACGCTCATTTTCGCTCGCTCATAAACATCGAAAACCGATTTATTTTAAAACAATAAATAAAAAAACGATGTTTTAGAATAAGCGGTAGTGCGACAGCACGAAGCGCAATTCTAAAATATCACGCAATTCTAAAATATCATAATAAAAATATCTTAAATAATTATTTTTTATGTATTATATATGCCAGTATCACCAGTGATAATTTCACAACCATCAGGATATAACATCGGATACAATCCATCAATGCCACAGAAGGGAGGAAAAAAGAAAACCAAGAAGAAGGGATGTGGGCAAAAGGGGGGAAAGATTAACTGGGCAAAGGTAGGAAAAACGGCCTTGGCTGTTAATAAATTCCTTCGCGATAATAAGGTAATCTCTAAAACTGCGGGAGCATTGAGTAGCATTGGGGTGCCTTACGCGGGTAGTGTTAGTGCTACAGCATCAAAACTCGGATATGGTAAGCAACGAGAAGGGGCTGTAAAGTTTCGCTGATGATATTTGTAAATCCACACTCTCGTTCGTTTCACTCATTTTCGTGTGTTTTACAAACATCGTTTCAGATTAATTTTTGTAATAAAGAAAAATAGAGGTTTTAGAATAAGCGGGAATGCGAAGCATGAAGCGCAATTCTAAAATATCAAAGGCAAAAGTCCCGTCCACCGCGGGTTTATAGGAATAAGAGCGGGAGACCATATATTATCCGGAAGGGTAAAAAATATTATCTTAATATCGGTAAGAAAACAAATGATTTAAACACATTACAAGTCGTTAAACTTTTTATGAAATATATTGGTAATAAGCCACGCGAGCGTGGCATTACTCCAAAGTCGCAAAGGGCTAGTCGCAAACCAAGGAAAAAAATAATCAAATCTGATTTCAATCGTCTTGAACACGAGAACAGAAACCAGATACAAAGCAACTTACAAAAGAAATATGAGTTAATACATGACGAGGAAGCAAAGGAAAAGAAGAAAAGGGATGAGATAGAAGAAGAAAAGAAAAGGCTAAAAAGAAAAGACATAGCAGATGCTAAGGAAACACAAGAGATAATGGATAGGGAACATAAAAGAGAACTAGCGGATATTAATGAACGACAAGAACAAAAAGCCAGAGAACTAAGAAGGGAGCAAAAACTCATAGAAGATGTAAAATATGAAGAAGACAGAAAAAATAGAATACAAGCATTACCACCGCCGCCGCAGTATCAATATATTATGCCACCGCAACAAGCACAAGCACCGCAACAAGCACCACAATTAGGAGCACCGCCACAAGCACCACCATTAGGAGCCCCGCCACAAGCACCGCCATTACCTAATTTAGGAGATGAAACACCATTGAAAACGAAAGCAACATGAGGAAGAAAAAAAGCAAAAGCAGAAAGATATTGAAACACTGAAATTAGCAGGATATACAGATAAGTTCATAAAAAAATGAGTCTCAAAGACTTACAAAAAGCCATTCAAGATATTCAGACGGCTATAGCCGCAGCAACATCTTTAGAAAAACAGAAAAAGTTAGCAAAAGAATAAAAAGAAAAACTTGAAAAGGAAAAAAAAAGAACGCGGAAGAAAAGGGTAAGCATCTTGAAAATTTACAAATTAATCAATTTTTAATCTCTGGATTTTCAAAAACTTATCACCCAAACATTACTATAAAAGTTAGCACAGGCTTTAAAAAAGAGACTAGATAGTGAAGGTCATAAAAATTAAATTACAAGACACTTCAAAGTGGATTATTGACATGATTAAAAGGTTTAATATTGATGTTGGAAATGAAAAGGAAATTGTGAAAAGAAGAATAGCGGATTATGCTAGATATGAAGAGTTTATGGGGTATCTCCAAAATGTTGGAGATGTTAAACAAAAAGGAACTGGAGCGAAGACATTAGAAGAATTAATTGATAAGGTATTTTCAATAAAAATAATTAAAAAAAATCTATCCCGCAATGATTGGAGGCACACAATGAATAAAAAGGACTTTGTAAAAACTCTAACTAGCAAAATGACTATAGACCCAAATGTAGATAAACAAGTTTCAAATGATTTGAACATTGACGAGGTAATGCCCCAGGAGGTGTTGTTTTTAACAACTTCTACCATACCCCCGAGCGTCGCGGAGACGCCACTACACCGTCTGCGACTACCGAGCGGATCGTAAACATCGATGGGGCGAGTAATATTGAAAAAGCCATAGACGATGTTCATCAACAAGCGAATGAGTGAAACGAATGAGAGTGTAGTTGATGAATATCAGCAGGAGGGAGAGGGACGGGGACTAATGACTAATGAAATAGATGACATAATGAAAAAATATGGATGGTATTTGGGAACAATTGCTAGTGATGAAATCTACCAGTTGAAGCCGGAAGCAGAAAACGATACGGATTTATTATGAATACCCAAAAAAGTTCGCAACCCGGAGCACATTGGATGGCGGTTTACTGCTCTTTAGATGGCGATAGAAGTATAGAGATATACGACCCGCTAGCCCTGTATAAACCAACAGAAGACTTTCAACAACAAATGAAACAACTTATCGATAAAAGTAAGCCAGATAGTTATCTATTAATGAAGGTTAATCAAGTAAAAAATCAATCAAACACTTCGGATACGTGCGGATTTCATTCTATGAGATTTTTGATGTAGCGAGCGAAAGGTAATCGATTTAAATTCGCCAGTGGCTATACAGACTTGAAAGGAAAAGAAGCGGAGAAATTAAAAGCACAGAATGGATATGGCTTTGACACCTACATATAAATTATGTATTAAAGGAAACAGATATTAAACGATATAAAACGACACTATGCCAGACTACCAACAAGGAAAGATTTATTCAATCAGGTCTCACCAAACAAACCAATTTATATTGGTTCAACTACTCAACCTCTGTATAAAAGATTTTATACTCATAAGCAAAATGATAAAAGTTGGATGATGGGAAGTCAAAATATACATCGTCTTTTGAAATTATTAAATATGATGATGCCTACATTGAATTAGTTGAATTATTTCCGTGTGATAACAAAATGGAATTATTTAAACAAGAAGGTAATCATATTAGAAAGCTAGATTGTGTGAATAAACGTATTGCGGGAAGGGAAAAGGTAGAATACTACCAAGAAAATAAAACTGAAATATTGGAAAAAAATTATTATAAAGAACAAAGAAGAACGGAGTTATGTGAAAAACAAAAGAAATATTATTTAGAACATAAAAAGAAAAAAGTGAGTATGACAAAAAATATAGATGTAAAAATAAAGGTAAAGAAAAAGAGAGACAACAAAGAAAATACATTTGTGAGTGTGGTGTTGAATTGACTATTTGTAAAAGAAATAGACATAATAAAACACAAAATCACATTAATAGTTTATATAATTTTGAAGATATCCAAAAATTATTCGCATAATATATCAATGGACTACAAGGGAGGCCGTGCGACTGGTATCTATTACATAAATAGCAAAAACCGAATAACTGGCACAGACAGCGACTTCACTCACGAAGTCAATATGAAAGGGCTAGACAATCCCACACATTGTAAAATTCTTCATATCTATGTGCCGAAGTCGTATTACTCTGTGGCTTCGCCATATAATACTTTTACATTATCCGAAGATGGATATGAGGCTTTAATTACGATACCTGAGGGAAACTACACAATGAACAACCTAAAAAATAAGTTGTCGGAGGTGCTAACCGCAGACAGCCCAAATAATTATACTTATGTGGTATCCAGTAATAATACCAACATAGACCCAGAGGATGGTAAATTAACATTCAGTGTGTCAGAGAATAAAGGAATTCAACCGCGGTTTATATTTGATGATGATACCCGCATTCACGAAGTTATGGGGTTTGATAGAAATTCAACAGCTTTCTCGTCAATAATAACCTAAGGTCGCAGAATGTCATAATATTGACGGGCGAAAAAACATTGTATTTACAAAGCGATATGGTGGGGGAGGGTGATAACCACGTATTACAGGAGATATACACGGCGAATGAAATTCCATTTGGAGCCATTATATACGACGGAAGTGGGTCTGAGTATGGTAAGAAATTATCAACCAGTTCAAACAATGTATATAGGTTTTATCTTACAGACGAAAACGATCAGGCTATAAATCTTAATGGGTTAGGTATTGTTATGACATTGTTGATTTACAGGGAAACGAATTATTTTAATTTATTTACATCATTTTTCAATTTGTTAAAGGTCAGATATTCATAAATCCGCACTTTCATTCTCATTCTCATGCGGTTTTTAAACATCGATTGTAAGTAAGTTAATATCAATTATTTATTAAAAAAAATAAAATAGATGTTTTAGAATAAACGATAGTGCGAAGCACGAAGTGAAATTCTAAAATATACACCAAAAAAAAAAATGCCCACACAACACGGAGGCAAATTGGACTTTTCTAAAACTGACTACATCAGTGCTTCTTATCGTTTGAATAAGCTCGCCCCTCGTGAGGGTTCTGGAACATTTGAAGTCACCACTGCTGGTGGACAAGAACAAAGCTTTGACCTTATTAGCAGACCTTTTAATCTCGCTAGGTCTTATTTGAGTTTTACTTATACTATGAAAGCGGCTGGTGCCAATGTTTATTCTAGAATTTTTATGGACTGCCTTTCACAAATTAGCCAGATACAACTTCAGACCCGTAGCGGTGTTTATCTGTGCGACCTTAACCATCTCAGAATGGTAACTAAGATGATGTGGAAACCAGAAATGAGCTTGAAGGATTTCCTAGACCTTCCTAACCACGGGGATGCTAGTGGATATGGTTGTATGCTCCAAAAGTGTAATGCTAACGGATTGATTAACATTAGTGCTGTTGAAGCAACTAGAACAGCCTTTCGTGCGGCGGCTGATGGTGCTAATGATGTTGCCGCCTCTACTCAGGGTCTATTGCCTTTGTATTTGTTAATACGAATGATGCTCAAAGCATAGATTTTAGTGATTATGATTTAGATGATATGTTGCCAAGCGAAAGGCTAACTATAACAGCACAGGCTACTACAAATCAGACTATAAGTATTCAGTATGCTTTTACTTGGTTAGAAGACCCGTGAAAGCGAAAAAAAATATAAAACTAAGATTTCTTAAATAACAAGTGCATTTTTAAAATACTTGATAAAATTATTTTTTCTAACTTCATTCATTTCTTGATTTTTTTCTAGAAATGAAAGCATACATACCACATCGCAGAATTTATCATCATCAATTGAAACTGATAACTCATTTTTTTTCTTACACTCTTTCCAAGGTGCTTTCTTTGTTTCTATTTCTTCATCTACATTCGCTTTTATTTCGGTAATTCCAGTCTCTTTTAAATCAGTCGCTGTAAAAGGAGTGCTCTCTTCTTTGTGCTGACCGAAGGTCGCAACTTGAACTTCGTTGGAGTCAATCACATTTTTTAATGTCGCAAATGTTGATTTATCTTGCAAATCAACATTGAATGGTATAACTACTTTCACGTTGTCATCTCTTGCCTTGTATTGCTCATAGAAAGAAACAATGTCAGGCTTAGTCAATGTTCCATTTTTCAATTTCATTTAAGTAGTCTTGCTTGGTGTTCAGGTCAGTCATTGATGTTTTAGAATTGCGCTCTCGTTTCACTCCCGCTTAATGGAGACGATGTTTGTAAAACACACGGGAGCGGTAGCGGGAGTGTGGATTTACGAATATCAGAGATATTTTTTTACTTCACTTTTAATGTCTGTAAATTTTTCAAACCACGGCTGTTTCATAACCATTCAAGATATGGCTTATCAATAAGCGCGATATCTTGAACCTTCTTCCCGCGATATTTACCAAATGGAAAAATATCCCTTGGCTCGCCTGCCCGTGCATTTTCAATCATTTGGATTTCGTCAGTAATTATATTTTTAACATCGGTAAGAGAAAATGTTTTTTTTTTGTTTTTTTTTTTTTTTTTTTTCAATAGAGAGTTTCTCAAACTTCTCGCATAGTCTGGTGAGGGTGGTCATTGGTCTATATAGACTGGTAAAAAGATTTTTTTGAAAAAAGAAATTAATTATTGATATTTATCAACTACACTTTCATTCGCTTCGCTCATTCTCGTTTGTTGATAAACATCGATGTTTTAGAATAAGCGGGAGTGAAACGAGAGCGCAATTCTAAAATATCGTTTGATATCCGTGAGGGATACTCTCGTTATCTGTGTAGAATTTACGTCCGCACCATCTCGATTTAGTAACTACTTTTATGACATTCTTTTGGTGTTGTATGCTAAAGTGTTCAATATGTTGTTGTTTGCTGTTTCTGGTGGTATGCATCTTCTTCATTATGAAGTCTCTTGTGTTTGGTAGGCTTTCACCCTTGTCCATTAATTCATATGAAGCGGAATTTAATTTCTTCAAGTCTAAGCCTTTACCTCTGAAATGGAAGTGTGTTTCCTTATTATCCTTCTTTACATACTCCAACATATATAACTTAGGTGCTATCCATAAACCTTTTATTATTTTACAATTCTTCCCGAGGTCGTCGTCCATGCCACCGATATTTTATCACCAAACTTTTTAATTCTTTCAATGTTATTCACATGTGAATGCTGTCTGTATCGATATAATAATAGTCATTGTCGGGGTTGTTGTCTGGATTAGCCTCTGTCATATACTTATACATAATCCGTCGGCTGTATGCTAGGATAAATGCCCCGAAGTGAGTGGGTTTTGTAATTTTTTCTTCTTTTTCTTGTTCGTCTCGTGGAATACCTGATATAGCCAAAGTTCATCATTGAATTTTTCAATATCAGTTATAACATTCTCAGACCAAAACTTCCAATACTCGTGATTTTTAGATATATATTTGCTTATTGTGTTTATCGGTCTCTGGATGGTTTTGCCGTATAGAGCATTCATAAACAACTTAGCCAATAAATATTGTGGAGTTCCTTTCTTTGAGTTTTGCTTCTTTTTGAATAAGTCCAATATATAATCTTTGAATACTGGTTCTGCTTCTTCCGTGTAATAGCCACGATTAATTTTTACTTGATAACCCAAATTAATCATATCTTCAATATCAATAGAAGTCAGCCATTGGTCATTCATATATCTTAACTCCCACTTCAAACAACCTTTGCTATCTCTGTATGGCACTCGCGGATGAAGTAAAGTTTTAGGACATACATAATCAACATTATATATTCCCATTTTTCCTTTCATTTCACCTTCGCACTCCTTGATTTCACCCGTCATAAATAATTCTAACATTGCCGTTGGATAGAGTGAGACGACATCAGCATCAATAAGATAATCAACAATCTCATCAAAACTTATTTCGCCTCTTTTATATTTTTCATATTGCTTAGAAATAAATCTTCTTTTGCTTGGATAAGTCCTCGCTCCATATACCGCTCTTCTGAAATCCTTCTCCTGTTTTAAATTAGGTAGTTGTATCATATACTTTCCGTCTATCTTCTTTTTCCATAGATTGAAGGTTAATGAAGAAGTATAAAAGCGGTTAGGTTTGTTTTATGTTCCTCAAATGTCTGCTTATTTAGTGTGTCGTGAAGTTCTTTAAGTCCCATAACATCTTTCTCTAAGTATGTCAAACATTCTTTCTTCGTTTCATCATCCATCTCTTCCCATCTTTTCCCATTGCTATGGTCAAAGTCTCCTTTCAATACATTAGCCTAATGTTTCAAGGTTCTTTTTTAGGCTTCCCTCTGTGTGCTTACACATATCCCAGAATTAAATGTTCTTGTATTCCATAGAAATAATAGCCCCATTACTTATTAATGGTGTGTCTTTTATCTTTCTTTTGATAAATTCTTTTTGAAGGAAGTAGTGGTCAAATTTACTACCATTAAAAGAATTAACATATAATGTAGCCTTAGGATTTCGCTCCTTTAATTTTTCAGCATATTCAAGAATTATATCAAGAAGTTCAGATATACAATTATCACCCGCTACATATTTAAAACCGATATCAGCGATTGTGTAGCCAGCGATATAAGGAGTGTGTAATTCATATGTTCGTAAATGTTTCAAGGTCATAATGAAATAATTCGTCCTGATTGTTATATTTCATTTCTTTGAAGGAAGTTAATAATGACCTTACCTGTTTATCTTTTTGTCTGAGTTTTGCTTTCGCATATGAAACCCTTTTATTATTACAAGTGTGTTTATTATAATATTCAGTGAAACAATTAGGACACTTATTTTTATTTCTTTTTACAAAACCTAAGTAATGTCCTTTTGCTAAATAACAAAGCACATCCGCAGTAATTAATGGGTCTGTAAAGTTTTTAAATGTTTGTTTTGAAGATGAGTATGTCATTTCAAAATATTTGCCTTCAATACAATACTTTTTCAATATTTCAAATCCAACTGAAAAAGGTATGTATGAATTGGGTTCAAGATTAAACTCCTTTCTGATATCATTACATACTTTTTATTCAGTTTTGATTTACCTTTCATTGGTAAATTTAATATATCCTTGAAGACATAGAAGAAGCAGTTATTATCTTTGCTTCGTGGGTTAATATGAATTCCTTCTGTTGTTTTATGTTTCTTATCACTTCCTGTTTCATTACATCCGCCCCCGTCCTCTTGGATAATTTCAACATTCATATATATTGAATAATTCGGTCATATCCGTTAGCACTGGCTTCAAGATTTTCTTCATTATATACATATATAGCACGAAATAAATCGTCTATATCTTTCAACTTAACCGCATTAAAAGTTTTCCATTTAAAAAACTTACTATCATCAGCATCTGCTATATAACCAAATTTAACATGAAGGGCTTCTCCTGTCATACCTTTACTTTTCGCATCCTTTACTGCTCTCATAATTGTTAATTCAATCGCATCCATATCATAGAAGTTAATATTAAGGTATCTGAATGGGTATGTGTAGCCGTTTATCCCTCTGTTCTTTATCGGTCTTAGTTCAACAACCTTATATTCCCTCTGTTTAGTCTCCCGTGTCTTAGTTTCCCTTAAATTCACCTTAGACTTTAAGAGTTCTACATTTTTCTTTGTTGGTCTTGGTGGTAATTGTGGTGGCATATTTTATATTGTTGGGAACATAAAATATTAAGAAAAATATTAAATAATTATCTGTTATATTTATAACTAAAAATATATTAACCCTTAAATAGAAATTCATTTCAATGCCTCCTCCATTCTTTTTAATTTAAGCAAAGCCTGCTTTACCTCCTCTTTTTTTTTTTTTTTTTTCGGCTATCGCGGTTTTATTTTGATTATAATATTCCATGGCCTTCTGCTTGTGTCTTTCTGGGTCTTTTTTAATAAACTCTCTTGCTCTTTTTCGCATTGCTTCCTTTTTTTCTTCTGGTGTCTTGTATAATGGTTTCCTACCCATGTTATATATATTGAAAAAAATAATCTTTAATTTAAATTAATAATTATCGGAGATTAAAATCTCCATATTGCTAGTTATACTAGCGAATTATTATTGTAATGCCCCCAACGATAGCTCGTAAAAAGTCGGTAATACAACCAAACACAATCCTCAAAAGATGAGAATGATGTCTCATTATATTAACTCAGTGAAGCCAAAAAGGAAAACGGCAACAGACCAGGAATAAAATGGCATCAGGTCCAATCCGGACAAATAATACTGAAAAACAAGCTGGTGCACCTGTCACCAGGAAAAGGTATTTTTACCGGCTATCCGGGGGGTGATGCCTACAGTACCCCCTCCCGATTTTATGACGGAAATAGCATTTTCGTCATACACCTTCTGATTTCTTTCTGCAAATAGTATGCGCTATGGAGTCATGCCACACAGCGCATCGACCCACGGATAGACGCTAAAAGACGATAAATATATCCTCATACGGCACGTCAAAGCGGATTCTCTAGCCTTTTTTGTAAATTTTGAACTCCTTCCCCTCAATTTTTTTTTTTTTTTTTGGCAGTATGTCAAGAACAAACGTACTATTAATAAAAAATACAAGCAACGTGGTGCTGTAGTACGATTCCCCTTTGATCTCCTTCTTCTTCTTATCATTATCATTATTATTATTATTATTCACAGGGAGATCGTAAGTACATTGTCTTTTTTAATGACATACCCTTGTATAAGGCGGATATCCTATGATATAGTATTAGGGGGCCAGTCCTAATAGCTATATCCGAAGTCGAGGTGTATGTACCCGACCCTGCGATATACCGACACAAGTAGAGATTGACCGTGCTCAGGTACGACAGTATATAATCTATCGTAAAAAATAATTTAATGAAAGTTTCAGAGAACATTTCATTTTCGAGAACATCATCCCAGGACTTGGAAAGGGTCATACCCGGGAACACCATCGCTCAATACACTAGCGATCCCCGTATACGGTGTAGTATCATCGTCGATCGACCTTTCGCACTCGTATGTTGCGATCGAATGCCAAGTTATATCACTGAGTCTTTTTAATATTCATATTGATAACTGATGATGCATGATCAAATCATGATACGGCGTGGGCAATCAATCAGTTTATTTGAGACGCATAAAGAAAAATAGTTTCTTTGTCACTGCCTTCGTCGTCTGGCGCGGATTTCTTTGCCTGGTGGAGGACCACCAACAAAAGTCAGATCGAACTTTGACTGTTCGAGAATGTCCCAGATCTTATTAGGGATTCCGCCCAACGATAATTCAAAAGGGACATCAAGCACTCCTCTTGGCAGTGTCTGAATGGTCCACGCAGTGTAATCCTTGTCTCTGGGAGTAATTGTATCATCCCATGTCTCGAGACTTTTTGCGTCTTTATATACTGGCAGATAATGTCTTGCCTTTGGAACCTCAACCGGGTCCATACTTCTCCAGAACTGGAGTATCGGTTGTACTATCTTTGCGGCTGATGATATTTTGAGTGTCCGTGTGACACGCATCTGTCGTGGGACCGCCACGACCCGCATCAAGTATAAGCCTGAGAGAGTGTCATCAGCGACATGTTGTTCCGCTGGTCTCATCAGATAGAAAACATTTTTCACCCATGCGATGGTTGCTATCGCATCGCCTTCCTTCCATCGCTCATGGACAATCTCAACGTTGCCCGCGTTTGGGTCAGTGTCCGTCCCCTCCTCCTCCTGGTGGACGTCCTTTGATCTCATCGACCTCATCGCCTTCCTCGGTTGGTCGTTGATAAGATCATTCCGCGCTCTCCTTAGCTGCGCCTCTGTGATCTTCTCCTTCTTTCCGCTATGCTCTCGCGGAGACTTGGACTGAGTCCCCACCGCGCTTATGCGGTCAGTCTTCTCCTTGCTGTCCACCTCACTCTCCTCCTTCTCAGCTATCGGTGCCCGATAAGCATCGTCTTGGTCTATGCCAGCCTCCTTGTGGATGGGCGGCACCTCTTTGAAATCATCCTTCATCCGTTTTAACGCCTCCTCAACGGATTCATCTTCCAGTAAGAAGGGATCATACTTAATCAGCCTTCTTACATTCACAATTTGCACCTTCCCTCTACCCCTGATCTTGTAATTCAGAGGTCCCGTCTGTTCCATAATCTCATAAGGTCCTTTCCAGTGAGTGAACAGCTTAGAGCTGACTCCCTTCGGGACTTGAGGATGGTACAATAGTACAATATCCCCGACCTGGAACTTGATCTGATCCAAGTGCGCTTGCCGCACCCCTTCAGCATCAGTCTTTCGGCGCTCCGCCTCTCTATGCGCCCTGACTGTTTGTTCCGCCTCCATCTTCACTCTAAGTCTCATCCCAAACAACTCATCCGCATCCGCCCAAGTGTCTTTTGGGTGAAGGAGCGAAGTCGGGATATCAGGTTCACGCCCATATACTAACTGATATGGCGAGATTGAGCTCTTCGAGCCTCCTAACGCCGTAGAGGGTAGACAGTTCATTGCAAACGCAAATGATGGTGCTGCCTCGACCCATGCTCTTTGATTCTCCTTCTTCGTGCAATACATCTTTAGCGAGGCTTTGAGGGGTCTGTGTACCCGCTCGATTTTCCCATTTGCTCGCGGGTTATAGGCAGTAACATATTGCCATTTCATCCCGTAATACTTAGATAGTTTGTCGATGACCTCGTTATTAAAGTCCGAGCCTCGATCAGAACATATCTTTCTTGGTACTCCGATCTGTGAGATGATCCTATCGATCAGCGCCTCGGCCGTCGTCTTGCCGGTAACGTCTTTGACAGGGATGATCCACACATAGTTGGTGGCTCTGTCAATAGCCGTAAGGAGGTATTTGTAACCATCCTTCGATTCTGAGAAAGGTCCCACATGATCAATGTGTATAAACTCAAACATCCCCGCATGAAGAGGAAATTCGCCAATCAGGCCGAAATTTGCCTTCAGTGGTGTTTTGTTTATCTTGCACGGGATGCATGCATCCACCGCCTGATCTATCTCCTCCTTCATCTTCTTCCACCAGAATCGCCTCGCTACGAACATATGAGTTCGTTGTCGACCCGGATGCGCCAAAAGTGGGCAATTGTGGGCTGCGACAAATATAAATCATCTCAGACTCTCCGGTACCCAAAGGGTCCATTTGTCCGGCTGTGACGCATAGCGACCGTGAAGGCCCTTGTACCACAGTAGACCATCTCTCCATCCCATCTCCTTCATCTGATCTTTGATCGCTTTCGTCATCCGTAGCTCATCCGGGTTCTGATATAACTGTATCAGTTCTTTAAACTCCGGATCTTGAGCCTGTTGTTGCCTCCATGCGGTAGGCGAGGCTATATGGATAGTACCATCTTCTAGCCGTACCCCGATTCTTTCCGGGTCATCGTCTAGGTCACTTCTCCGCTCTTGAGGAGGCTCCGCATAAACTTCCTGCGTCTCCTCTTCCTCTCTTATGTTCGCCTTCGCATTCTCATATACCTCATAGGACCACTCAGCGTCCTCCTGGGTATGTAGCTCACAACATATCCCGTGATCCGGGCCTTGTGGACTGTACCGTAGACCTGTGCGGTCATATCGGACTCCACTCGCCATCTCCATCGCCTCAATGTGGCTGACCTCATACACCTTGTCAGTGGACAAGTCTTCCATCTCCACCGTGGACACCAACGCCGATACTTCTGAGTTAAACTCTAGCCTAGAGAGGCTATCAGCGACCACATTTCGCTTTCCCGGTAGATGGACCATTGTAAAATCGAAACAAGACAAGAACGCTTGCCACCGCGCCAGCCGTCCCGTCTGTTCATGATTCATCAACCATAACAGGTTATGATGATCAGTTCTGACAGTAAATTGAGGTCCTCCCCACAAATACTCTCTGAGCCTCTTGAGGGCCCATACTACCGCCAACGCCTCTCTTTGCCTTGTGCAATAGTTTCTCTCCGCCGCACACAACTTCCTACTAATAAACATGATTGGGCGTAATTTCTTCTCCTCATCCTCTTGTTGTAATACCGCCCCAATCGCAAACTTAGATGCGTCTGTATCGACTACGAATTGTTTCGTAAAGTCGGGCATCGTTAACACCAGTCCTCCGTCTTTCGGGTCTTTGTAAATGAGATCTTTGAGCGCATGAAACGCTTGCAAAGCCTCTTCGTCCCACTTCTCAAAGTCTCCAAAATCTATCATTTTCTCCACTTTAGCCCTTGTTGCACCCCAATCGGGTATAAACTGGCTATAGTATTGCGCCATCGCAAGGAATGAGTGCAATTCAGTGCGGTTCTTCGGTATCGGTCGATTCATAATCTCCTCCCTCTTCTCTTTGGATATCGAGACTCGATTATGGGAGATCTCGTACCCTAAGTATGTCACACTCGTCTTGGCAAGTTGACACTTCTTTAGATTGCACTTCAGGCCAAAAGCTCCGATGCGCCTGAATATATCGGACAAATGATCGATATGCTCCTCCATTGTGTTAGAGTATACGATAATGTCATCGATATAGCAAAATGCATATTCTCCCGCCTTCTGTCCCCGCCTTCTCATAAAGCCACCGTCAGACAAATCATCGTACTGACTGCTCAACATCTTCTGCATCGCCTTCTGGAAAAGTCCTGGGGCTTGCTTGAGGCCCATCGGAAGCACTTTCCATTGGTATATTTCCATACCCACCACAAACGCCGTCAGCCATCTGGACTTTTCCTCCAGTGGTATCTGCCAGAAGCCATTCTTAAGGTCAATGACCGAATAGAATTTTGCATTCCGCAGTACTCTCCTTCCTTCTTCTAATGTCGGGAGAGGATTTCTCTCTTCCTCCAGCACCTTGTTAACACGAGCATAGTTAACTGTCAGGCGCCATTCTCCTCCTGGCTTCGGCACTATTCTCGGTTGTGAGACTATTGAGGATGTTGATCTCTCAATAAAGTCCTCATTGAGCAGCTGTCTTGCTAGCTCCTCCGCTATCTTCGCCTCGTGTATACTCAAATTCGCCCTTCGTGGTGCCGGTGACGGCTCCGCACCCGGTATTTTGTAAATAACCGCAGTGAAATCTTCAGGCTTGACACCACCTGCATGTGGAGGGTAAAAAATTTCCTTGTTCGCCTCTAATTTGGCTTTTAAAAGCTCCTTCTCCTTCTCCGTGCCTACTCCTTCTTCCAATATTTTCCGCGCCGCCTCTTGAAAATCTTCATCAGACATCTGCTTATGCTGCTTGAGGGGTTCTCTGTCCTCCTCCAAGCCTAAGTCCTCTTCCGAGACATCATCTAGGCCCGTCTTTTCATACGTGACCGTGTCCGGCTCATCATCTTTACCGAGCTCCACCAGCATGTCAATGAGTCTCGCGTATTGCAAAGGAGCTTTACGGGTGTAAAAACCATCAAAGCATGTGAATGCTTGCGGTATCAATTTCAACTTGTCGAGGTCTCTGAGCTTCCGCTTGTATGCACTGCTCTGCTCACGAGTTCCCATACGACAAGCCACCACTAGCTGTTGCTTGCGAGAGGGTACCGGTATAGGATGATCAATAAGCCGGTCCCTTATTTCCTGCGCCCATATCGCCTTCTCATTATATGGCAGGATAATAGTATACGGCTTATTATTTTCGAATAAAGTCCGTAAGCGTTTCTTCACTTCAGACAGTGAACGCGGCCACGTGGGCTCGTCACCCCAGAAATCAGTAATAAAACTTTTAATAATTTCTGGTGGAGTATCCGGGATTCGCCCCGTTCTCCTTGGTACAAACTCCTCCCTTTTTTCTTCTCCTACTTTCGCATGGAAACAGTATCCGTTAGTAATATGGACATCTGTTCCTACTCCTTCCGCGAATCTCGCCAACGACGGGCTTCTTTGTGCGACACATATAATCTCCTCCTTTCGCTTCTCGATTAAGTCATCAATAGACTTTTTGTCCCAATGGGATGTCGGAACTGTGACAGTGCACACTTGGGATTCCCAATTGTCGGTCCAGGACAGCTCATCCGGTCTTACGACATGGGGGTGAACGTACACCTCAAGTGCCTCATGTGCGATGGCCATCTTTTTGTGATCAGTCGCTAGACTCAGCTCATAAGCCTCATAAGAGTCAGTAGCGTTGAAGGGATCAATATCGTTCTCTTCTCCTCTTTTTACTCCATATATCACTCGCCGTGCGGCGCAATCAATCACAGCCCCCATCGTAGCCAATTGGTCATACGATAGTAATATTGACCCGTGGTAACCGGGGACGACATAGAGGTCCATACGGTATACTCGTGCGGATTTCAATTTAAAGGTCAGTGTGATGATTCCCGTGATATCCGTCCGGCTGCTCACTCCTTTGAGAGTGCCCGTTGACTTTTTCATATTTCCGTCCACCCAGTCCCGGTATCGATTAAAAAACTTCCTGCCGACAATATTAATATTCGCCATCGTATCATTACCAACTTTTAATATTGTCTTCAATGTTTCACAATAAAGTTCCGTATAACACAGAGCATCGGGCCTGTGTATATTGGCTGCGAGAACAAGAACTTTACGTTCCAAATTTTGGAGTCTTGTCTCTAAGTTTTTCAACTCCTCCTTCTTCTCCTCCTGCTTCACCTCATTAACATTTTTATTATTCTGCGGTACTGGTGCGTTTACTATTTGAGCGACATTGTCTTGTGGTACTTGAGTACACACATTGTCTTTTTGCTCGCCACCCGCCGCGACCGTAGACATTGAGTCTGTTCGTGGTTGTTTGCTTGGCCGAGGCGATACGTCTGCCATTGGCCTCCTCGCCTCCATCGCAAGTCTCGCCTTCCTATTTGCATCAGTTATCATTGGTAACCGTGCTGTATGAACGGGTATGAGACTACCTTGGGGCTGCAGTCTCTGTGTACCCACATCTTTGTTTTCACATAGAGGAAGCGTTGGCCCAGTCTGCACAACAGCATTAGAAAGCACTGTGACTTTAGGGTTAAACTTCACAGTCTTCTCCTTCCTCTCTTCTTCCCCC
>WBZZ01001685.1:0-27500 GCA_019918135.1 Paulinella micropora
TTTGTGACGCGCGCCTGTGGCCAGAACCGGGGCGCGCGTGGAAGTGATATTGGACGTGGCGCACAACCCAGGTCAGCAGCTGGCGGAGCGCGCCGGCGGGGGGGGGGGGGGGGGGGGGGGGGGGGGGGGGGGCAGAATGGTTCATGTGGGGCGTGCGGGCTGCATGGTTGGCGCATGCTGCCGCAGGGGCCATGCGGAACTTGCAGCAGGTCCTGCGCAGACACCGACCCAACAAACGCTATAGAGGTCCCTGCCATAGCTCTGTAGGGTTGATCATGAAAGTTCACTCGACTTGCGTACGATAGGTTTATATGTCTCCTGTCTAGGTAGATATGTAGAATGTTTTAGATTTTGAATTCACCTCATAAGGGCAGTTTGTACCTTTTGAAGTGAAGGACATAATCGTCAAACCTCGATTGTTGATGTGCAGTGGTGTTGGGCCTTAGCAACGACAAAGATCACAGAAGCGTCATTGGTACAGTAGTCTGCTTTGGGTTTTTACTTCCATGGCCGTGTGCACGACAGATTGTTTTGTGGGGTTTGCGTCGGCCTTGCACTTGGTGGAGGCCAAGCAGCAGAGGTTCTTGATCCGCACCTGCGGCATCCGTTCTAACCGTTCTGTGGCGCGTGTTGCTTGCAGAGCCACTTCCGTGCAGGTGCTAGAGCAATTTGTACAAGCTGCGTGCAGTGAGAAGCTGAACGCGGAGACGGCCGTCCTGGTGGACTTCGAGGGCGCGGTGGGGCCCACCGTAGCCAAAGTGCTGCAGGAGATGTTGGCAGCGCGCCATCCGCAAGTGCAACCGGCCGAGGAAGTGTTGGTAGTGACTGGTTCGTTTTTCATCATGGAGGAGGCCAGGGACGCCATTTACTCAGTAGCCGCTCGGGTCACAGAGAGAGAAAGTTAACAACAAGAGGAAGTAGGTTTTTATTAGGAATAACTGGAGAGAGAGAGAGAGAGAGAGAGAATCATGATGCACTCTATTACTATAACGTTAATATTTATTTATTCATATTCTATATATGATTAGTAATGAATTAAGTATCATAACTCTTCTTCTAATCAAATTATAAAAAGTGCGTAGTAATGAAATTGGTATCCTGTTATACTCAAACTATAAACAGTACGAACTCACGATGGTGCGCAAGTGAGGTGGCCGAAGCTCTGAGCCCGCAGCTTGTTGCACCAGGTGGCACTTTCGCGACGGTAGGATCCAGGCACGTAGTAATGGAATGAGTCGAGCAGGGGTCGAGGATGGGCCAGACTGAGGTGAAATACCGTAGGCTTACACAAATATCACGGATAATTAATATTTTAGAGTCGGTGAGAAAACGCAGCCCTTTTTTTTGCTCGCAGTACTTTCAGTTTGCATTTGTGTCTTTCGAATGCATGACGTTAAATTGCATCGGGTCTCTGCATGACCTTAAACTGTGACTGCTTTTTTTTTACACTTCATGTTTTCTCTTTTTGTACTACGATCTCTTGATACCTCTTCCATTTCATCTCTTCTGCTTCCCACTCAGCTCTACGAGTGGCAAGTATTCTATTAAATTTGAACAGTGCTTGCGCAAAACAAACAAACAAAAAAAAAAAAAAAAAACTAGGGCGAAGTCATGGGACTCATGATGTCTGAGTCTGATTAAAATGTATGCCGGCCCACCCGGTATATAATGGCAATACTTACCGTTCCGGTCTGTCGGTTATCCTTGGTCTGGAGGCTACGGAGTCCCTACTTTAGGTATTCCTCAGTCTTCGACGGTATCGTTAGGACAGTTATCGGTTATTAAATATCGTACTGTTGTAACAATCTGGAGTCGCTAATATTAATAAAATCTGGAGTCAACGTGTAATGGAAATTTTCCTCAGATTTTCGGAAATTTTCTAAGCAAAAACGGGTGTCGAGAGAAAAAGCATCGGCGGGGAATTTTTGATGATGCGCTTCCCGGGCTAGGTATATATGCTTTTTCTTGAGACGTTTTTGCCCGGGTGCAGGTGTGTGCAGTCATGCCGCTGAGTGGCAATGTTTTCTTTGCGTTGTCACGGTCTGACTATTCACGAGTTGATTGAGTTGCTTTATAGCGGGGCTGGGGTTGCTGTGTACTAAATGAGGAGTTTGGGTGTCATATGTAATCAAGTTTTAGGCCGCAGTATCAGACTGAGCACGTTAACGACCGTAGGCTGCCAAAATCACTACCGTTGACCGCATTTTACCGTCTGTTCAAGTTTGACCGGCCCGTTAGTTAGATTCTCCTCTGCACGACTCGGTTCGACTTCACTAACTAGTTTTCGAGTGATTTCGTTCAGAAATGACTTCAAACGATCAAGTCAAAGCGTTTGTTAGACCTATTAATATAATTAACAGGATAGTCAATATGGGCCGGCATACGTAATATGTGTCGTTAGAGCCATTACGTATGTCCGGCCTAGTATATAATGGGGCCGTCCCTTAGCGCCCTTTTCTCAATAAAGTATCTACTCTAGGACATAGCAAGTATACGGCAGATTATTAAGTTAGTCTCACAGGTTATAGAGCCTTGTAGCGTGAACGTTAGGTCTAGTAGACTTTATTCACTTATTACGTACTATTCAAGTGGGGCGTGCGGAAGGCTGCCACCGAAAATACAAACATGTTTACGTGCGGAAGGCTGTCACCAAATATTCAAATCTGGTGTGTGTGCGGAAGGCTACCACCAGTCTGGTGTGTGTGCGGAAGGCTGTCACCAAATATTCAAATCTGGTGTGTGTGCGGAACGCTACCACCAGTCTGGTGTGTGTGCGGAAGGCTACCACCAGTCACACTAAGTGGATTATGCGGAAGGCTGCCACTTAGTCACTAGTATAACTAATCATTTCCTAACTCTATCTCGCTTCTCTACTCACAGAGAAAGCAACATTGGTAGTCGAGCCTCCCTCTACCTTCTGCCCTTGGTACGCCCGAAAAATATGGCGTATCAAGGTTCTGACTTAGTAAAAATGAGGCTAGACCCTCCAAAGTTCAATCATAGAAAAGAATGGGAGCTGTTTGAGTACACCTTTACATCAGTTATAGGTGTCACACACCCAGAAATCCTTTCCATAATTCCGGGCTTTGAGACTCATCCCTTGGCCAAACCCATACAACTACCCGTACGACCTGATTCCCCTTCAGATGCGCCCTTCAAATCACCTGCAAAGGAAGAGGAAGAAGAAGAGGAAGAAGAAGAGACAGTAGTAGTAAAGGTAGAGGAGAAAGACAAGGGAAAGAGGAGAGGGACGAAAGCTGAAAGCAGCAGACTTCATTAAAAAGAAGAAAATGATAAGCTTTAACGCTGAATCATCTGATTCCTCTAACTCACCCTCTAACTCCGAAAGTGAAGAAGAAGAGGAACCCCCAACTAACCAATCTTCTTCTGAGTCTGAAGAAGAATCAGAAGTAGATGGTGAGTTGGGGATTCACCACATGGCAATTATGATGATGGGGAGACTGAGAGAAGATGATAGTGGTGTGTGTGTCGAGGAAGACAACCCCCCACCCTCAAACAACACCCCCATGCCACTTTTATCTCACACATCTAAGCCACCTGGCGCAAGAAGTAGAGGGGGAGGAGGTGTTGAGGGTGGTGTGCGTAGAGGAGAGCAGAAAGGACATGCATCACCTACACAAAACGACTCCACACACACTCGCCCCACTATTCCACCCCTTCACGAGAATAGTTTTTGACCACCCTTGATATGGCTGGCGACCCAACTCCCCTAAACCAAATCATACCTTTGGAAGGGAATTGGGCCCTCAGACGTACAAGGGTAGGATACGTAAAATTACTCGTGAAAAAATACAACCCAGTCACGTTACGAGAAGTAGGTGGTCCACCTCTCAACCTCCACGGTAGACCAGTACGTACAGTTGACTGTCATGTCACAAGCAGTAAGCAGTGCGAGGCGACAGTGCCAGATACAGGAGTTAGGTGCTCGTAGAGACTGGGAGCGGCGAGGAAGGGGGTGCAGGGTGGGAAGTGTGCTGCTAGACTGATAGATCATGACTTTTGCTCGTTGCATGTTGATCAAGAAAGGAAGAGAGGGGAAATATTGAGCAAATACAGGGAAAAACTGAACCTAGGGTTGCTTCCCCCCCATGACGCTATGTATTACGAACCCGCCACTTTGTTTACACACATCACTTTGTGGAAAGAAAACATCAACCCTGCTCAATCTAACAACGCAACTACATCTCTTTGCACACCCACTACTACAACTATTCCTACTACTACTACTACTATCACTACTACTACTACTACTACCACTACCACGACTACATCCATAGAGGGAGTGGGGGAAATAGGGGAAGGAGTAGGGGGAGTAGGAGCAGGAGGAGTAGGAGTGAACGTAGGAGAAGTAGGAGTAGGGGAGTAGGAGTAGGAGCAGGGGGAGCAGTAGAGGGTAGACCGTCTGTACCTACTTTGTCTGTACCAACTGTGACCCACACTTCGTCTTCTCAACCTACCGCTGCACTATCTGATACATCCTCATCACATTTATTTGGACCCACTGAGGTCATGGAAGAAGGAGAGCCAGGTAGAGCTGAGGATAGTAACGTTTGGGTGAGGGATGGGAAGCGGGTGTTGAAAGGTGGAGGACTACCCCCCATCGAAGAAATACAACGCTTGGTTACTGCTCTCAATCAAGGGTTTAAGAGTAGAACAGTGACAGACGGGTTGATTACGAGCCTAGAGGGAGTATGATGAATTCTATACAGAATTATATTACACTATGCACGATTGCGTCCTTACCCTTGCTACCAAACACAACAACCCGTTTGCACGAGGCATCGTTTCTTCTTTCCCTTACATGGTAAAGGAGGTAGAGGATTTCTCGAGGATGTGTTGGGTGGAGTGACACCTCCAGAAGAAGACGAACCCCAGAGCCCATCAGACAGACACCACCACTTCATCCCCCGAACAAGACAAACCACACCTTCAGTCTGAATGCTCTATCACTGTGTTGATGGACAATAACTCGGACCACAGAACTGACAGCAGCAATATAGTGTGGGTAGACAATAGTGGTGCAAGCGAAACACAGTCCCCAGATAGGTCTACGTTTGTTAGCCTTAATAGAGCTCCACAGAAATTCCGCATAGCAAAAGGAAGCATTAGAACTGAGTACAAAGGAAAAGTTCTAATAAATAAAGGAAAAGTTCTAATGAATCTGTCGGGAGCTCATGGGGAAGAAGTCAATGTCCTTGATGCCCACACTACCTACAACCCGCACCTAAAGTACGGGTTAGTGGCTACTTCGGCATGGGTTCGTAAGGGTTTTGCCGTCATACACCAAAACAATCAAGTGATAGTGCTCAGGAAGCCTATTCATATTACGGATGACCAGATCGTGGCTAGAGGGAGAGCACTCCCAAACCACTTGACAGTGTTTGATGCCCCGGGCACCCCGCCGCTCAATCCTAACGAGTGGTATGAGCCCACAGGTCCTATGCCCTCCACCACAAGTGAGACCCCCGAGCCCGACGATGATGACAGTGTCACGTCGGACCCGGGGGGACAAGCTTGACAACCCACCTCTCATCTTTCTCAGAAAACCAACCCACCTACATATCATGACGTATACTGTTTATTGTCACCGTATATTTGTGGTTGGCGATGTGACGTACCGAATACATACGTATCCTATTCTACTGAGATAGATCATGAGAAAGATGAGAGGGCTGAGAGTAAGAGAGATAAAGCGCTAGGTAGTAAAGCTTTATGTCCTGTTGTTCGTCCTCACTATCATGAAAACATACATGCCACTGTGTTCCATCGTATGTGTAAGCACAGAGGGGTAAAAGCCATGGAGCGAATGGCTAACTATATGGGAGTAAAGATAGTGGGGAGAGAGTGGAGGGAACGAGTAATGAGATGTGAGTGGTGCTTAAAGAATAAGATAAAGAGAGTGCCCCATTTCAAAGACAACCACCATGCGGTAGAACGCCACCCTGGGGCTCACATAACAATGGACACTCAGGGTTGGTGGAATACCTTATCGTGGGACGGGAAAAAGTACAAGTTCACCGTCAAATGTCTTGCATCTGGGTTTGAGTTAGACTATTATCTGAGACATAAGAATGAGTTTTTCGCGTGCTTCCTTAAGGCCGTTGCCTTCTTCGAACGGCATACGGGAAGAAAAGTGAAATTCTTGACTTGTGACCAGGAATATGGTAAGTACAAGGAGTTTCAGACTTGGATTGATGTAAATCAACCGGTCCTCCTTGCGGCTCCGACGGGGGAGAAACAGGCGGTTGCTAAAATAGAACGAGCCCACCAGACGTGCGGCGGACCCGCAAGGGCAGTTCTCAGAGACGCCGATCTTCCTGAGTCCATGTGGACTGAGACGGAGAAAGCTTCCACTTACTTTGGCAACCTCTTACCTCTTGCCCACGGCCCTTTTAAGGGGAAATGTCCTTACGAAATTGTTCATAAGAGAAAACCCCTTTTGCGTCATTTGCGCCCCATTGGATGTTTGGCGTAGTGGAAAGTAGACGCAAAGAGGGGAAAAGGTGAGAGGGGGAGGAAAGTTTTATTTCTCGGGTATGAAAGAAACAACGGGTATTATCGCGTATACGATCCGGTTGCGAGAAAAATATTCGGTAATGTCCGTGATGTTATCTTTGACGTTTGGAGACTGGGGAAGAGGGGGGCATCTAAATCTCTCGAGAGAGATGATGTTGAGGGTGAGATGTTCTCTGTTAATTGGCAACAGCCCCCCCCCCCCCCTCCCCTATCGCAACAAATGACCCCAGAAGATCAAGGAATCGTTTCAGGGGAGGACCCGGGAGGAGAGATTCCGGCAGGGGGAGGAAGTCCCCCGGTAGGAAATCCCCCTCCCGCTTCGACCCTCACTATGGAATCCCCCCCCTAAGGAGTCACCCCACACTCCGCAAACTGACGAGGATAGCGAGGCAGAAGAGGGACCGGTGTTCGTGAGCACGAGCCCGCCCCCCTTAGAGCCTCCGAGTCCCAAAGTTGCTCAGCCGAGTGACGAGCAGGGGGAGATAAAGAAAGCAAGAAGGGGGCGTAAGCCCAAAGAAAGACAGATGTTGTCCGGAACGTATGTGGAAATCCCGGCAAGGGCTTTTGGGGAGCAGTGGGCTAGATTGACTTACGGGGATAAATGGGAGACGGCGATACGACGGGGGACAGCAACAGCCCCGTCTGCTTCCGTTACCCGTAAATCCAAACGCTTTCCCGCGCATAGTGTCTTGTTTTACGACGGCGTCACGGATAAGATATTAGACACAGAAATCGTCAAATATGCCAAAGCCCCGCAACAGTCAGAATCTATACCCGAATCGCGTGAGCAAAAAGCCACAACTGCACCACCACCCTTGTCGACCAACCAAAACTCTGACTCGGACCTCAACACTAACGATCCCGGCATTGAGGTCACCTCAGAATTTGCGTTTGTCGAGGGGGAGAGGGAGAGGGTAGAGGTGCAGAGAGCGGCACACAAACCGGGATGGAGATCACACGAACAGGCGGAAATTTCGAGTGAAAACATTATCACGGAAAAGAGGGCGAGGGCTCATGTCGCAGTATGTGCCCGGGAGGAAAACCGGGCGGAGTATTGTCTCGTGAGTGAGAAATTCCCTGAATTCCCAGTAGTACAAAAACCAAAAGACCGTAAGCAAGCTAGACAGAAGGAATTCGAACAGCTCAAAGAACTAAAAGCGTTTGTTTGGCGAAAAGTGAGCGAAGCGAAAATGTCGGGCACACCAATCATTCCTATAAAATGGATAGATACGGTAAAACAACAAAGTACTGCGGATGAATTCCACAAAGCCCGGATAACCCTACGAGGGGACCTCCTGAAAGCTTACGCTCAGTACAATCCCAGAAAGACTTACTCTCCCACAGCCCAGCACAGGACCATTTTGCTCATGGTAGCTATGCAGCCTTTTTCGGAATAGACTTATGGCTGATTGATTTCACGACCGCTTATTTGCACGCGAATCTCGCATATGACATATATGTCAAACCGCCGGCCGAATTTCAGACTGCGGACTATGTCTGGCTTCTGAAGAAGGCCCTATACGGTCATCCGGAGGCAGGCCGTCTTTGGTATGACGTACTGTCCGGGGAGCTCATTACTGAACACAATTTCAAGCCCCTCACGCTAGTCAGGGCCTCTTTCGTAAAGCATGGGAATAGCCCCCAAACTACCCAACTGGTGTCCTTTCACGTCGATGATGGCTGTCACGCTGCGTCACAAGAAAGGAACATCAAGATGGTGAAAAAATTGGTCGAAAAGAGAGCTTCCGGTGCAAGGACCTAGGCAAAGCTACCGAATTCAAAAACATTCAGATCATCCAAACTGAAAAGGGGATTACTCTGGATCAGCGTAAATATGAGTTGTTGATCTTGGAGGAGTTGGGTTATATGAAGGAGATACCGGCCAAAGCGCCATTCACTTCAGATAACCACGCTCCCCTAAAGAAGGACCATCGCCTATTACGCTATGATCTCAGATGCCTGATAGGGATGCTTATCTTTTTGGCTGTCCACACCCGACCACTTCTCATATGCCCTTTAAGTATAGCGGCTAAGTCCCAAGTTCCTAACCCGGGGATGTCTTATGCTATGGTGCACAGAATGTTCTTGTGGCTTCTGACCCCGCGAGCGCTATTTTTCAGAAGAGGAGATCGTAATTTACGGAAGTTGCTAGAAACTAATTTCTCTGTTCCTAAAACTCCGGAATCTTGGAAACCTAATCTGGAATCTTGCGCAGCGACCAACGCAATCGATGATCAAGAGTCAGTTATGAAAGTCCCATACCCAGAACTCGTAAAGATAGAGATGGTCATGAAAAAGATCGAACACTTGACCGAGTTCGACAGTTTTCGCAACAAGGTCACCAGTCTCCTTCCGGAGGAGCGACCGGGTTGGGAATCCTTTGTGAAAGTAATTGAACAGGTTGCTCAAACAGAGGAATCCAAAAACAAAATGAAGAAACTTTACTCGTCAGGGGGCGGTTTTCGTTCCCTTTCGTCTAAAACTTCATCTGGTATGGGAACTAAAAGCGACCCCATAACAGTCAATCTTATGGGAAATCAAGCTGGTAAGACATCCCAAGGTTGCTACAACTGTCATGGTGATCATCAAATCAAGATTTGCATTGTCCCTTCTCTCCCTGAGTGCCCTCGAGACGGACATGTCCCGGTGAACTGCCCCATAAGGAAGAAGGCAGCAAGGATAGTCAACTTAGCAAAGGGGTAGGAGAGCTGAGCCTGACTAGGACAGATAAGACTAAGGAGAGCAGTAAAGGGAAGAGAAAGATGAGACGACAGAAGAAAGAAGTAGGGAAGGAGAAAAGGAAGTTGAAATCATCTGATTTCATCAAGAAGAGTACAGCAAAGACCAAGACGAATAGTCTGAATGCAGGAGGTTCTGACTCCTCTTCTCCTGGTAGTTCTGAAGAAGGAGAGGAGTTCGAAGTTCATGATTCAGACGAAGAGTCTAGTACTCATGATGAGGATCGAGGTGAAGAGGGAGTAGGGGAAATAGGGTACATCAATCACATGTTAAGCATAAATATGATGAAGAGAGAGGAAACGGACGAAGAAGAACCAAACCCCTTGCTCGATAACACCCCACCCACTTCCTCTTTTGAACCACAATCATCGCCACCCCACACATCAGAATTGAAGGACAAGAAGGAAAGGAACAACACATACACACACACAAGATATGTCTGCTCCCTCTCGTGCCCCTCGATCTACTCCTTTCGTTCCCCTCCTGAAAGACAACCGCTTCGCCACTCCCCTTGACATGGTGGGCGACCCAACACCTCTTGGGGTAATATACCCTATGGAGGAGGGATGGGGGCTTCGCCGTGTCCGTGGGGGGTTACAGGAAGGTCCTAATGAAATCCCGAAATTCTATTTATCTTCACTTACGTGAGGACGATGGACCATTGCTCAATCTGTGGGCACAACCCATCAGAGGAAGCATGATCAATCATATTTTCAAACTCGAAACAATGTGATGGGTTTAACGTGAACAAATAAGGCAGGGGGAGAAGAGGGGGAGAACAAAAGAGCACGCCCATTGTCTGTCCGTCGTATCACGCATTCCCCTTCACTACGCCTTGCACCTAGCGAGCTGAATGAAGGGAGGGAGAGAGAGTTAGAGAGAGATAGGATTAGGAGAGACCCCACGGTCGCATGGAGATGGGATGAGGGGAAGATGATGATAGTAGGAGTAAATGGAGAAATACCATCTATTGGAGAGATACACAGGCTGTTCGGTGCGTTAGCAGAGAGTGCTAGAAAGATAGAGGTGAAAGATTCTCTTATTACCGAAAGAGACGGGGAAGTTAACGAGTTCTATCTTGAACTCTACATGGATATTCAGAGTTTCGTTATTTCTATGGCCCACAAATGGAACAACCCTTTTGCGAAGGGGCTCGTTGCGGCGTTTCCTCATCTAACAACTCAACTACTGGAATACCGGGAATACCTGCAAAGGATAGGGGTAGAGGGGGAGAACGTACGACATATCCCACCATCAGACGTAGCACATTTCCCAACCCACCTCAAACATCTCACCCCCATCTGAGAAAGATTGTGTCATAATGATGCATGAGAACGAGGGAGACACCTGAAAGGAGTATGGCGGGGATGGTTTGGGTAGATGATAGTGGGGCTAGTGAGTCCTAATCACCCCATAAGGATGTATTCGTGAGGTTGAAGCATAACCCTCAGAAGTTCAAAATTGCGAAAGGGAGTATTAAGACGGAGTACAAAGGAAAGTCTTAATGCAACTCTCTGGAGCAAACGGAGAACCGGTTCAGGTGTATGATTCGCACACGACATACAATCCCCACTTGAGTTGCGGTTTAGTAGCCACTTCGGCTTGGTTGAAACAAGGACTGGCGGTAGTCCATCAGAACAACCAGGTGCTTGTGCTCAAGTCCCCAATCCATATCGAGGAAGAACAGATTGTAGCTAGGGGAAGATCTTTGCCTAACAACCTGTTCGTCGATACCCCGGGAATGCCCCCTCTAGACCCAAATCAACGATACGAACCAGTCCCCCTCGAAAAGCAGAATGTGAAGGTAGAGAAAGAGGGATCATCGTCATCCACCGTAACATTCTGACTCCCTCCTCGCCGTCCTACACAACAAACAACTCTTCCCGTGTACAATGATGTATGTTGCAATGATGTCCCATGTTTATGCGAGGGGTGTCACAACAGTAAATCATATTTCCCGTTGTCTTGCGAAACAAATACGGAGAAGGGTGAGAATTGTTCACAGAGTTTGGCTTGTTGTTTGGTCATGCCAAATGATGTATGTTCGCACACCTCACGAACGCAAGAACATGATGTTGGTTGCCGAATGTCAAAAGCGTTAAATCCTGTTGTCCGACCCACACATAGTGAGCATATACACGCCACCGTCTTTCACCGAATCTGTAAACATAGAGGGGTAAAGGCTATGGAAAGAATGGCACACTATATGGGGGTGAAGATAAGTAGGTTGGCGAGAAAGGATTATGAAGTGTAAGTACTGCTTAAGGAATAAAATAAAGAAAGCACCACATTTCCACAAAAACCATCACATTGTTGAACGTCATTCCGGGGTTCATATTTCCAATGGACACACAAGGATGGTGGAATACTATATCATGGGATGGTAAGCGATACAAATTTACGGTCAAATGTCTCGCTTCAAATTTCGAGCTCGACTATTATTTACTTCATTAGAATGAATTCTTTCCGTGTTTTATTAAGGCCGTTGTATTCTTTGAAAGACATACAAACCGGAAAGTCAAATGTAGTACCTGTGACCAAGAATATGTGGGTTAATGTTAATCAGCCTATCTTCATTGAGGCTCCAACTGCCGAGAAACAGGCAGTCTCACAGATAGAGAGGTCCCACCAAACCAACGGTGGGCCTGCTAGGGCGATGCTTAGTAATGCTGAGCTCCCTCCCAAGTTCTGGACGGAGATGGAAAAAAACACCACTTATATTAACAACCTCCTCCCGATAGCCAAAGGACCCTTTAAGGGTAAGTCCCCTTTCGAAGTCATTCACCGCCGGAAACCATACCTGCATCACCTTCGCCCCACTTTGCGCTGCAGTGATGAAGGTTAAGGCTCGGCGGGGGAAAGGCGAGAGAAGCAAGAAAGTTATCTTTTTAGGTTACGAACGTAATACCGGGTATTATCGTGTTTATGATCCCGTTGCGCGTATAATACACGGTAATGTCAGGGATGTTATGTTCGATGTATGGAGACTGGGTAGACGAGAGGCCTCCAAAGACGAAGGAACAGCAGATGAGGGTATGTTTTCGGTCGGATGGAAATCGACCACATCCTCAGAGTCTGCTGTTCTATCCCCAGTCAACACACCACCAAAAGAGAATGTTAGCTTCGACGTACCAGAAACTACACATAGCACATCTACCTCACCTGCCGTAGCTGCTACTAGCAATAGTGAAAGTACTGAGAATGACCCCATGGTGATGATGGTTCGGTGATCATTGCAAGCGATAGTGACGAAAACGATGCCTCAAATCAGGATTTCAGTAATTTCCCTGAGCTTATTCCCCCTACTCCGTCTTCACATGAATCAGGGGGAGACAGGTGTCAAGGTAGTGGGAAAGAGGGGGAGAAAACCCAAAATTAAAGTCATTTTGTCTGGGAAAATCGTCCAGATCCCGGCTCGGGCTTTCGGGGAAGAGTGGGCTAATCCACTTGTAAAGGTAAGTGGGATTCTACCTTACGGAAGGGAGTTGCTCTTGCCCCGACTGCCCCGGTTGTCAGAAGAAATGAATGATTTCCAGCCCACAACGTTAAGTTTGATGATGGCGTTACGGAGAAAATAATAGATTCTGAGATCATAAAGTACGAGATTTCAGGGGGAGCAGCCCCCCCTTCTCTTGTACCGCAGGCTATTATCGAACCGGCACGCCACGACCCCAACGTAACCAGTGAATTCGGCCATGCCGAGGGGGAGAGAGTTAGGATAGCTGCGGAAAAGGACAAATCTCATGAGGATGGAAACATTTTCTCAGGAGAACGTAATCCACGGGAGAATCAGAAATAAACATACCTCTGTCTGTGCGAAAGAAGAGAGAATCAATTATTGTCTGGTCACCGAGCAAATTCCGGAATTTCCCGTCGTGCAGAAGCCGAAAGATAGGAGACAAGCGAGAGAGACAGAAGTAAGACAGCAAGAGGAGCTCAAAGCATTTGAATGGAGAGAAGAGAGCGAGGCGAGAAGGTCAGGCACTCCCATTATCCCTCTAAAATGGATAGACACTGTTAAACAACAGGGAACGAGCGACGAATATCATAAAGCTAGAATCACCCTTAGGGGGGATCTCCTGAAAGCGGGCTTGCAATATGATCCCAAACGCACATACCCACCTACCGCTCATCATCGCACTATCCTTCTTATCATTGCGTATGCTGCCTGCTTCGAAATAGACTTGTGGCTTATTGACTTCACCACCGCATACTTACATGCCAAAATGCCTTATGACATCTATGTCAAACCCCCCCCCCCCCCCCCGGGTTTTGAGAGAGAAGGTTTTGTTTGGCTCCTCCGGAAGGCCCTTTATGGTCATCCTGAGGCGGGGAGATTATGGTATGATTTAATGTTAAGGGAGTTAGTCGGAAAGCAAGCTTTTATTACTTTCTCCCTTGACCGGGCTCAAACATACCAAGGACCCCATAAGTACGCAGCTCCTCTCTTTTCATGTAGATGATGGACTGCATGCTGCTGATGAAGCCAAACACATAAGTCTTGTAGAGAGCATGAAGAAGCACGGTTTCAGGTGCAAAAACTTAGGGAAGGCCACAGAATTCAAAAACATCCAGATTGTCCAATCTGAAAAAGAGATTTTACTGCATCAACGAAAATATGAACTTCTCATTTTAGATGAGTTAGATTATATGAAGGAGGTGCCTGCTAAAACCCCCTTCACCTCAGAAAACCCTGCCCTCCTGAAAGCTGGTCACCGTCTGCTCAAATATGACCTTATTAAATGTTTGATCGGCATGCTTATCTTTCTTGCTGTTGATTCTCCCTCTCTTGATCTGTCCGTTGAGTATAGCTGCAAAACAACAAGTCCCATCCCTGAAATATCTTATGCCATGGTTCACCGTATGTTTCTATGGTTGCTGACCCCGAGAGCCCTATATTTCAAACGGGGTGATAGGAGGTTGGTCAAGACGTTGACCGAAGGGTTCTTTGTCCCCAAACCCCCTAAATCATGGAAACCGGCCGGAGGACCATCGGCCGCAGAAAAGGCACTTGAGCTTTACTCATGTGAAGCCACAGGAGTCAATGCGTTCAGTGTCCCCGTTATCGCCAATGTCGAAAAACTGATAGACGAGCACCCTCTCGTGGGATACGTCGACTCAGACTTTGCTGGAGAAAAGGTTACAAGGAAATCCCGTTCTGGGTATATCTTTCTCTTCAACGGGGCGCCGGTAGCATGGTTTGGTAAACTTCAATCCACCCTTGAATCGGAGACCGTATCAGCTAACGAAGCAGTAAGGGAGTTGCTTGCTTTAAGACAATCCCTCCGTGACATCGGTTTGCCCATAAGAGGTTTCACCCCCTTGTTTGAGGACAATGAGGGGACCATCATCCTCTCAGAAAGGGGGTTAGGGGAGTCAAGAACCAAACATATCGATGTCAGGTACCACCTGCTCGAGAAGTTGATTAAGAAGGGAGTTGTCAAGTTGTTCCGGGTACCGACGGAGGAAAACATCGCGGATTTATTTACCAAAATAAATTTCACGTACGAGAAATTCAATTACCTGGCTGACCAAATCTCGGTGAAGTTGGTGAAAGAATTTCTCGCAAAGTTTGGTGTTAAAATCGCGTTGTAAGTACCGGGTATTCAAGTTCCAGCATAATTATTCATGCTATGATCATTTATAATTATATTCTCAGAAGCGGATCGTTAATTCTCGTATATTATATTTCTCGCATACTGTACATTGAGGGGAGTGATATAGGTGACTTGAGCGCGAGCGTGAGATTCAACGCGGGCCCAGTGAAGTCGTACCTCCTTACAGGAGAAGAGGCATGACATGCCTGGACTTCCACCTTCTTCCCTCCCCCCGTTAAGTTGTAATAATCATTCAGTTGCATAATTTTACTAAGTCGAGGGGGAGGATGAGAAGCGCCGCGGCAAAGGCTGACTCGGGCCCCGGCAACTTAGCTATAAACTTACTAAGTATGTGCGTGTTCCCGTGCTGGCGTAAGCTCGGGAACACGCACTACCTCCTAGATCGTATCACTCAAATGCTGAAAACCCTTTGTAATTACACTATATATAAAAATCGATAAAATCAACTTGGGGGTGGAGTGGTAGACGAATTCGAAGGGCGATTGATCAGACTATATGTCTTGATAGGCCCCGGGCATCTACCCGACCCCCAGACCCGCTGATAATTACAGATATTTGTATTTGTGATATATATTATATTACTTTTGTTATTTTTATATACCCTTACGGGAAGCGCTTCCAAATTTTAGTTTTCATATTATGATCATATGTGAATATATATCATATATAGACATATATATTTTTTGTATATTTATTACATATTTATGTTACTACTTCTTTTGAAGTTAGTATCATATCTCTGTATTCTTATATGATACATATGTATGTGGTTTTTGCATGTTTCTCTTACTCGTTTGCGAGATAGGGAGAGTAGGGAGTTAATCCTCTTCTCGTTGGGTAGGTCCGAATATACCACAGGCCCGGTGCCTTGTATGTACTCTAGTCGATACGTACTCGCTGTGGATAGGAGGGTAACCAACCCCAACAATTACTTCTCGGAGAGAGTGAGGGTAAGAGAATATGTTTTGAGTTTGTGTTTTCTAACGTTTCACAAAATAGTAGTAGGAGACGTAACTTAATTAGGAACGGCAGTAACTTAATATTAATTTACTTTGTTCCAGGGGGAGTGTTGGAACTAATAATTAATTAATAGTTATGGACCGGCCGTATCGGAGTAACGGTGTCGTTAGAGCCATTACTTATGATCCGGCCAGTCAAGTTACGTGGCGCGTCTGTTGGCGCCTTTTCTCATTAAGTTGTTGTAGTGTGTTGACAGTGTAGTAGCTATCATAGATTGCTGTATTAACAACAGTAGTCTAACAGGACACGGTCCGGTGAAAAATGAATCCAAACTTTTTCCCAAATGCAATTCCTGGACACTTAAACCACAACTTGAGTTGGACTTGAAGACATTCTTCAAGTACTTTTCAGTAGTTTTTGCAAAGCTCAGTGCGGCTTAGCCAACTCACAATCTACGTTCAGTCGTGTTCGTCACTGTGATTTTGCATTCCAAGTCTGCAAACAAGTAGAAACTTGAATCTACGTAAATAAACGAAGTGACCTCAGCTATTTACTGGTATTTCACCTGCTCTCTAGAGTCAGGACTTAATGCAGCCATAGAGACTTTTAATAAGAGTTCGTTGCGTATTTATCCCTTGGGATTGTATCCAAACTCACAATTCGAATTTTCCTTTCAAGTGGAAACTGCACACACAGAGTTATGTGTGCTCTGTCGACAGATCGATTTGAAAGCACCTCCTACAAGGAAGGTACTACTCAACGAACGTAGGAGATCAGAGGTCATCAAAAACACATATGTGAGGCAGATCGTTCACCTGTCTTTGCATTTTTGTGTCGTCTCTCTGTTCTTCTACACTCTATGCAGTCAACCAACACAGTATGTGTGTGGTTTTGTTTGTGTTAGGGTCACCCCTTATCACCCAGCAAGATCACCCTCTCTGCTGCTCATCGCGTTCTACAAGTGTACCAACACTGCTTGGCTTACTCCTGGTAACCCATGTTCGCCAATTCACGTCATGACGATCCCCTGTCACGTCTTCGAGAGCACAAGAGGAAATGTCTGGATCCTTTTACCATCCTGGGCGTCCACCATGGTCTCCTGCTTTCTGAGAAGAAATTCCTGGAGGAATTTGAAGAAGGGAAGTCAACTCCTCTCACTATGGACCTCTCCTGGACGCAATCAACGCAGTTCCGAGAAGACCTGTTCACCACCTACTCTGGTGAATACCGTAATATTTTACTCAAGGCAGTAAAACCAACTACTCTGGTGAATACAGTAATATTTTACTCAAGGCAGTAAAAGATAAGCAAACTAATTTGCTTCATCTTCCATTGGTACCGACACCTGCCCTTAAGTTGATGTGTAACTCCAACGTGACAGCCCACGACATCTACCAGGAGTATCTGGGACCTACAGGCTCTGCGGCACAGCACGAAGCTCTCTGGAACCAACTGGGTACTATCATTCCTATTGAGGAATTTGTTAACCATTTGCCTGTTTCGACTTCGATCCCTGGGGCGCCTGGATCACTTTCAGGATTGGTACTTCCTACTCCTACAAGCACTCCCATCACCTGCTCTGGGAAGCATCCCTTTGGGACCTGCACCACCGAGTCACCCATTAGCGAGCCCCACCACCCTAGCTGCCCCACCGCCTACTGCAGCATCGTCCCCCGTGGCAACCCCAACGACGGCCTTTACTCCAGTTGCGATGCCGGCTAGTGCAACAGCATTGGTACCCATCAGTCGGGTACCTGCAATGACACCAGTCAATCCATTCGCCCGCCCTGGCAGCTGGAGCTGCACCCCTGCCCCGTGAACCGCTTCCATCACTGGGATCACTCCTTGCAGCACGTCCGCACGCCCCACTGGTCAGTCGCACTTTGTCTATGTCGGATCCAGCCTTTGCGTCGCCACTTCGACCGCTGAGCGGCCCCCTTGGACCTATACCGGCCCTCCCAACGCAGACGGCAACTACCCCGTCGATCATCTCGACTGGTTTGTCAGGTTCAGCACCCACCACCCAGACACCCGTACATTCAACGACTCGCATCTCGTTGGTACAACGTTGCAAGGTAGTTGCATCACGCTGAGCCCCCTTTTCTCCGTTCCGGAAGAAACGTACCCGACCTTGCTCGCTGCCGGTGCAAGCCCCTCCCCGGAGGACCGAGGTGGAGCCTCCGTGACAGAAGCAACCGTGACTACGGCTCCCGCGAGTTCATCATCGAGCTCATCGTCGAATTCATCGTCGAGTTCGTCTTCGAGTTCGTCATCCAGCTCATCATCCAGCACGACGACTGAGACTCCGACGCCCTCCCCTTCGACGGAGACAGGCCCTGCCCGTCCTCGGACGACAGCACCATCCCCGTCACCCACGGGCAATGAGTCCCCTTCGGCATCGTCAGGAGGAAGGATCCTGCGATCAACCACCGCTGTTGGTGTACCACCCGCACCTTGCATATGATGACTCGAGTCCGATCCCGCTTTGTGACGACCCGTCCGGAGATTGTGCCGACCGCTGACGCTGCAACTCAAACCCGTGAACTTGCGTTCAACCTACAGCTGAACAACTTGGCAATTCTTTTGGCTGCAACCGTATCATTGACACGGTACACAAGTTGGGAGACAAAGCTGCAGTGGCCCTCATGGACGAGTACTGGGCTCGCTATATCCGTGTTACCGACGAACGCACTCACGTCTGGTGCATCATCCCTTACATGCTCATTGAATAAGTCATGGAACTATTCAAAGGACGTCTGGACAAGGGAGACACGAAGCGACCAGCCATGCAAGCCCTTAAGCTTTGACGCTTTAAGAAGGAAAGCTCGCTGCTTATGTCAACCGGTGCATCACCAGCTATGACACGGCCTACGCCGCTGGCTACTGGACGGCCGACGCAAACCAAGTTCGCGATGTGTTCCGGATGCTCACCTCTATGGAACGCGATCGATGGACTCGGTACGCTGCCGAGGTACTCAACACACTTGGCATCGCTTGGCCCCGTGACCTCGCTGACCTTCTCCCCTGGACCAACTCCCTCGACCTCCACGTCATGGAAGAATATTGGCCATGGATGGAAAGCGTCACGAAGCACTCGACGGCCGCCATCTACAAGCGACTGCGTGAGCGCCCTTCTCGCCCAACGCCTTCTGCCTCCCCTCGCGACTCATCCGCCAAGGTTGACACCCGCCAGAGGAACAGACAGCGCAAGGCGCAGCAGGAGAACAAGGAGCCCAAGCGCCCGCCACATCAGAAGCGCAAGGCCGACTCCATGTCGGATGGTTCAACCGGCTACGTCACCGGATCGTGGACGCCCCAACAAGCGGACTAAGACGGACAAACCGCTCCCGGCTAAAAAGACGACGGCAACACGCCCGCCCCTCACCGGTGCAAACGTGATCGCCATCCCTCCGAAGAAAACGTCACGGCTGCCACCAAATCCGCCCCGAGCTCACCGAAGCGCCCACCCTTTACCGGAGTCCCGTGTGCCTACTGCAAGGAACATAACCAGTTCCTCAAGCCAGACCAGACCCCGAAGCATTCGTTCGATCAATGCAAGCTTTGCCAGCAGCGTTGTCAGGACGAGGGCAAACACTGCAACTGGAAGCCATCCTCGGCCGCCACGCGCAATTTGCCTCGGGCTTTCCACATGACGAAACGCTCATCGCCTCGAACAACACGGCGTCCACTCCGCATCTGTACGATCCCGACGGTCGTCTGCGGGAGCATCTACGTACGCAAATCCCTTCGGTCACCACCGGACGAAGACTGCATCGGTAAGACTTCGTGCGTTTTGGATTCCGCATGCAACTGCAAAGGCGTGGCCCGGGTACTACACCATGGATTCGAGATCGTGTCTCTTCCGCCCGTCGACGCACGCTCCTCCGTGGATATCAACGCTGTCCTTGCTGAAGGCATTGAGCTATTCGTCGCAGCGACCCAGCCCGCTCCATGCCATCACGATCTATATTTCGAACCACCTCCCCGATGGTATGAACTTGCTTCTGGCCAACGAGGTCGCGGCCCAACTCAACCTCTCTATTGACGACGCGCAAGCAATCCGGCCCACGGACTACATGCCCCTGAAGCCTGCCTCCAAGCAAATCGTCTACGAGACTGAGTTCCACCTCTTCGAGTCTCTCTCAGACACGCCACTACAGGTCGGTGATCTGCAATTGGCCACGGTCAGCTATGACTTCCGCCCCACCACGTTGGCGAAGGAAACGTCCCACTCGATAGCCAAGTTCAACAGAATCATCGGTCGTCGTCCCAACTTACAACCCCCTTCGACTTCGCATGACCTCTTGTCCACCTCGAACGCTCACCTCTACGGTCGCCACGTTAACCTGTTCATGATGGGCAAGCCATCGCCTAGCGACGGCCATGTCAAGAACCTAGACGAGGGTGACGAGGAAGATGATGAGGAGGCCGACGGACAAGACAAAGAGGAAGTCGAAAACGTTGAGGAACAAGACGAAGAAGTTGAGTCGGAAAGCGAACAAGGTGACGAAGACAAGGCCAGCCACCCTTCGTGCGCGCAGTCGCAACACGTCACCACACGCCATCGTGGGGGCACCTGAAAGACAAACGCACTCCGCCACCGTCCTCCAAAAGACGAAAGCTGGAAGCACCCCAAGCTCAGAGGAGTCACCGACCCCTTCGGCTACTGCGACTGCTACCCCTAGCACGGGTGACTCTGCCCGGGAATGGAAGGCCACACCTTCCTAACAAACGCCTTCAGCGACATGGTGCTTGAACTCAGCCTGGAAAAGGGAGGACGAACTGGCGCGACAACAGCTCGCTCAATCTCCTTGACTAGGAGTGTTGAACGCGTCAGCGGCCTGCGCGGCAGGCAGACGTCGGCCTCCATACCTGCCACTGGCCAACGTGTCCCCCATCGTCGGACGCGGCCCCTTGGATGAGTTCTCCCTCCGCTCGCTCAGAGAATTTGAACCTCAGCCTACGACACCAGCTAACCGTGACCGCATCGGCCACCCTATACAACTCCGACAGATTGAGTCCGCCACTCCATCGGCTGTCCTACGCCTGGGCCAACCCGAGATCTACCGTCCGGTTCTGACAATACCAGACGTATGGCTAAGCCCGCTCGATCCTACGCCCCCTACTGCAAGCTCTCCTGGCATGGACGGAGACCTGTGGATTGTCAAGGAGGTATACGCCAACTACTTCCCAACGATAGCCTCCGTCTGCCTCGCCGGTACTCATCCCAAATGCCTACACCTTGGCTACTGGATCCCGAATGCCTACACCTTGGCTACTGGATCCCGGAACAGATGATCACCAGCCAAGGCCTAATACTATGGCCCGACAATGCCACTTTACATACCTCTACCAATCGGTGGCTTCACCCTCGAGTGGAACGAGCGTTGCTGCGCACGGCAGATGACGAGCGTGGAACTTACCAGATCCCGCCCCCGGAGGATGAAATTCAGTGGCTGTCCGTACAGTACATGTTCTACCCGCACAGCGAACACTACAATTTCATCGCATGGCCGCTCTTGGCATGGACCTTCACCCTGTGGGATGCATACACAGAGCCGACGCGACGCACTCACGTGAGTTGTACCTACTTACAACTGACCCTCGCCAGATGTACGGACGCACCCCTTGGGGCGAAGGAGGAAATGCGGTCCAATGCCGCGAGGCTACCATCGGCCTTGATCGAGACCGACCTACGCGCCTCATGCAGAGGAGAGAGGACAGTCTATTGCTGAAGAGGAGCTCTGACTAACAATTAGATTAGTAGAAGAAGTGAGAAGAGGCTGAAGCAGATGAGCAATCTGACGACAATAGAAACGAAGACTGGAAAAAAGTGGTGTCGGTGAGCCCAGCTATTAGTGTCAGTGAACCGGGGCCAGAGTTGTAGTTGAATGGGAGTCAAAGTGAGGACTGGGGCTGCTGAAAGACGAATTGCCAGTGCGAGAAACTGCAACGTTGGTTGTGTGCTCGCGACCACCTGGATCCCAAGTCTTGCGAGCCCCTTTAGAAGAAGAAAGAGCAGTGGAAGGGGAAGCCCCACCTAAGGGGACTTGCAAATGATGGACCCTGAGAGCTACTCGCTCCACTGTACTGCTTTCACTCTCTGGGAAGTGGGGCAAACGGAGGGCTGGGAAGTGAAGGAGCCTTAAGGCTCCTTCACTTCCCAGCCCTCCGTTTGCCCCACTTCCCATTGTCGCCGTCTGGGCAGTCCGCGCGTTTGTGGTCTTTGTTGCCAGGACACACTGGACACCGATGAAGGAAACGGCAGTCGTCTTTGTAGCTGCAGTCCAAGCCGTCCGCCCAGTTGATTTAACAAACCTTCTTCGACTTCTGGCTTTGTTGCTTGGCTTGGTTGCCACCGCGGGTGTTGCTGATGTTGCGTGGAGTCTTCGAGGTGCCTTGGCCACTGAACTGGTTGGAAGTCTGGGAAGTAGCGATGGGATCGAGGATAGCTGTGGCAAGAACGAAAGGAAGGGTGCCCTTGTGCCACTGTCCCAGCTTGCTTCTGCCACGAGTTTCTTTATCCCATCTCATTACTGAAGACAAAGTGTTCTTTCTAGCGATTAACTCCAAATAACGATAGTGATCCCACATGTCTTCGGCGTGTTCGGGGTGGTGCTTAGAATAGAGGACGATGAGTTTGCGAACCAAGTCCAAAAAAGATTCGGTGGTGACCGTCTTTGGCTCCGACTCATAGGACTTGCCGATGAGAGTCTTCTTCTTTGACGGTAGAAGCTCCTTAAGGCTGATGTACTCTTTACCCAACTTGATCTTCTTCAACACGTCAAAGTCCACGTCTTCCGAACCCGGCAGGCTTTGAAATTCTTATATCAACTCGGCCTTCTCCCCTCCGGAAATTGAATTGGAAAAACCTGAAGCGCCGATGAAAGAATTAGATGATATACCTTTGTCTTCCGCCGCTTCCTTGATCCTGCGTTCGAGCTCCTCGATCGCTTCCTGCAGCTCGTTGAGGATGGATGCGTCGAACTTTACTTTCTTTCCGCCTTTGTCGACCTGACGGGCTTTCAAAAGTCTTTGCCTAAGCTCTTCTTGTCTCTTCAGAGCATTGTCAATGTCCGTGCTGACAGTGCTTTCACCTTCCAAATTGTTTCTTGGTCTCTTCGGTGGGGGCTGTCCGTCGCCCTCTTCCAGTTCTTCACCTAGTTCCTCATATTGCTTCTCAATGAGCTCAGACTGAACGACGAAGGGCCACTGGATAGCCTCGTTTACAATTTGAGTAGCGAGCACGAGAGAGACAACCGCTTTTGTCGAATTCCTCTTGATGTCCTTCGAGTCATCGAAGTACTCTTTGTACAGTTTGTGCAAACTCGGAGCGCTGTAGAGGTTCTCAAGATGAGTAGCAATAGCCTTAGCTTTCCCTTGGTTCGCTGCATTTGTATCACTGCTGTTGTTGTTCCCCAAAATGCCATTCACATCTCGGATTGACTTAATAAAATCCTCGCGTGAGACATTGACATTAAGAGGAATCTTTGTGAACTGAACTGAGAAAGCTTTGTCTGAAACTGAACCCCAAATGATCTCTCCGGTTGCGTTGAGGTATTTTCATTTCTTGGACTCATCCTCCACTCGTGCTAGACCGCGTGGGACTTGGACAGACCATTCATTATCTTCTGCTTTGAGGCTGAGAGTAGCGTGCTGCTCGGTGAGATTCGTTACAACGCCCGTAATTCGAACCGTCTCGGAATTTTTCCCAAATCTATCAAATAAATTGTTTTCAGCCACGTCATAGGCTGCTAGCGTCGAAGCAATACAGCCAACTTTGAGTTTCTTTGTAACAGTAGGCATTAAAGCGACTCTCTGACATCTCTGACGATCTTCCCAACTTTCCAACCTAGGCCGCGCCGACCGGACTGGCGCAAAAACTGAAACGCCTCAAACGGAACTTTAAGGGCGGTTAATTCCGGGCGAAGCCCGGAACAAACCAGTAATTAACATGATGCGGAATCCTTCCCCATGGATGGCATACCGATGGGAAAGGAACACTGACACGCGGGCCCCAGTACAGAGGTACTTACTTGAGGACCCGCCGCCTAGCGCGCACACAGCCAGACCCATACCCCCCCCATACCGGGTATATACCGGGTATGATACCCGGTATGATACCCGGTATGGGCCATACCCAAAAAAAGGTAGGGTATGGGCCATACCGAGGGGGATGGAGGGACTATGGAGGGGGTATGGAGGTTATGGATGGTACCGGTATGGGGTATGGGGTATGGGGTATGGGGTATGGGGTATAGGGGACAGGGGATGGGGATGGGGGATGGGGGATCGGGGATGGGGGATGGGGGATGAGGTATGGGGGATGGGGGATGGGGGGTATGGGGGATGGGGTATGGGGTATGGGGGATGGGGGATGGGGTATGGGGTATGGGGTATGGGGAATGGGGTATGGGGTATGGGGTATGGGGGATGGGGGATGAGGTATGGGGGATGGTGGATGAGGTATGGGGTATGGGGTATGGGGTATGGGGTATGGAGTATCGGGTATACGTATGGGGTATGGGGTATGAGGTATGCTGTCCGCGGTCGATGCCATCGCCTTATCGCGCGATTTACGGCGGTATATCGGGACATGTTAGTGTATGAGTGTGAGAAGATATATGCTTAATTATGTAGTGCCGTTGGGTTCCGTAGAGCCCTCCACCCAATTATGTAGGGCCGTTGGGTTCCGTAGAGCCCTCCACCCAAACAAAGAGACAACGAAGGCGAGCATAATTTTTATGACATTCTGTGGAGAACAGCTTATCATATTCCACTCATGCCGTTGCCGCGAGAGGCGGTTGTGCAACTCAGGAGGAGGTGGATATGATGTGCAATGCCAGCACCGTCAACGGGCATTACTGCGCGCTAACGTAGTCAGCCGGAAGCTATTCCGACCCCTGGTGGTACACCAACTACTAGCCAGTCAAGATACCTTCGGGGCCGTCGCACCTCACGGTGGGTAAGGCAGAGTCTTTTCCCGTGTATCATGTCATGTTAAGCTCTCCAACTACTACTCAAAGAAGAATGGACTTAGGTAGTATTTTAACATATGTGGGATAAATTGCCGTGTCCCTTCTTGTGGCTAGTCTTGACTGTTGTTGCCCATTGAAATCGTTGACTGAGTCACGGGTTTACCCAACGCAACAACACAAAAGGGGATCTTTTCCCTCCTCATTTCCAAGTTTTCTCAGGATATGCTCGCCCTGAAAGATCACGCAGGCACTCTCTCTCTCTCTCTCTCTCTCTCTCTCTCTCTCTCTCTCTCCCGCTGCGTTACTTAGTCTAAGAGTTCGTCAAGGAAGGAAGCCTAGCAAGGTCTCCTTTCTCGTCGAATTCCTACAGCTGCTTTTGGTCTGATGTGACTTGACTTAACTTGTTAGTCAAGCCAAATCACATCAGACCCCCCCCCTTCCCTCCCACTCCCTCTCTGTCGTTGCTGTGAGAAGAAAAGTTAATTCTTAAATTTTGCTTCCTACTCAACCTGTCCTGTCCCTTCTACGTGCTCCTCACTTTTATTGAATCTATTTGATTTGTGTGTGTTTGTGTGTGACAGTTTTTGATTAAATTTTAAGTGGCAGTATTTATTTATTTTTCCTTTTTTATTAATGAATCAGGAACACTTCTGTTCGAGCTACAAGAGCTTGAACAGAAGGGCTGGACTTCCGGCAAGACCGGCATTCATTACCCTTGCAAGTTCTTCGTCACCGGCGATATGAAGTGGTTGCTTTCGGTTTGTGCGCATAAGTCCGCAGGTGGTAATCATTTTTGCTACCTGTGTACTTGTCACAAATCCGGGCGTCACAAATTTTCTCTGGAATGGGATATCAACCGGAAGTCTGAGGATATTAACACGAAAGGGAAAAAATATAAAGCTGAGAAATCTCTCTTCTGGTTTGTTCCCCTAGAAAGACATTTTTGACTTGCTTCATATGATGCTAAGTATTTGCGGCCGGTTTGTTGACTACCTGATTCGCAAAGTTATAGATGGGGTGCCTGAAACAAAATGGGGAATCCATATTGATTCCACGCATCCTTTCTATAACCAAGCAAAGCGTTTGCAAGAATTTGCTGATATAATCAGCAATAAAGGCAAACGCCATCCGGGGCCTGCAATAAGCGGCTTTCGCTTTTACCAGCCTCGTTTGGAATCAGGTGGTAAAGGTGCATAGCAATTGTTTGGGTTAGACAGAGGCCGGCCTTTGCGAACACTGTTTCAGGCAATATTTGACAAAGATATTACTTTTCAGGATCTGATCGCTCCCGGCCGCTGGGCTAGAATTAAAACATTCTGGGCCGCCTGGTGGGCACATTTTTGAAAATTAATGATCATGAGTCGTACTCTTTTCACTGAGGCCCATGCTAAGGCGTGGGGTCAGGAGACTCGAAATATATTTTTCGCAAGATGTGTACGACTGAGGCGCAAACACTTCATCCAAATATCGTATCCGGTGATTGGAATTTTCCGGGCCCGAATCCAACTTCTCTTATTATTTAGACAAATAAATGGGAGCTTGATGGGATGGGTAGACGCAAAAAGAGAGTAAAAAGAGAGGATGATAGCGTTTTTTTGCGTGCCGATGTCGTCCCTACCCTTTTTACACACAGATGACTGGATCACTCCATACATTCATCTCACTGTCTATCACGTTCCATATTTTTTGATAAGTGGGGTACTTTGTACTAGTTTACTCGTCAATCACTGGAGTCGCTGAATCTCGTGCATTATCACTTGTCCTTCAAGCGCAACACGCGCAGAAGAACGTGGCTGCTTGAGCTTCTGCAAACTACATACCGTGTTCATGAGCTCAGATCTCGTGGTTACGACTTCAAAAAGAATAACCACAGGTGCGATACTGCGCAAGGAAATTTGTTTACTCTGCGCGCTTTAAGTTGCACGTTGCTCAGTGCAAAACGGAGGCACTAGATTTAGGTTTAATATTGTTCTCAACCACAGCGCACAGGTGGGAGCAGTGTGATTTTTTTAAGTTTAATAAATATTTTTAACTTTAACTGTTTTGATGTTAATTTTTACTCAAGTTAAAAATTCAAAATATTAATATTAATATTTTCGGACCGCATATTGTTAATGAATATAGATTTGAATAAATATTATAACAAAAAATATGTTATTTTATTATAATTTTTTCTTGTAACTCCTGCAATAGGTAGTGATCATGTACGAACACCCACGACGAGAGCAAAATTTTTAACAAAGGAACAGCCCCACTATTACACACTTGCCGGTTGTAGCGCAAGAAAGCAAATCAGGGATGAAACAATTACGAAATTACATGAAGTTTTATTATATATATACATATATTATATATATATTGCTATTACTGTCGAAGGAAAGCTCGTCGTCATCATGCTCGCTTTCAACCTCCCGCTTACCGTACTTTTCAGAAGGTAAACGAACATAGCGAATCATAGCGAGCACGCTTAGCGGGCCTCGCTCTCACCACCTCAGCAGGCTCGGCAAGCTGCTCTTGCTCACCTTGCGGCACATCATTACCGTTTTGCTCTAGATGAGTTTTGCTCTAGATGAGAATTATCATGAGGCGGGCCATTCACTGCATCTTTCTCACGGGCTTGCACTGCTGCTTGCTAGGGCTACGCACACAGCTACGAATAACCAGCTTA
>WBZZ01001685.1:30000-43525 GCA_019918135.1 Paulinella micropora
AGCGAAAACGAACACAAAACGCTTCATATCAGACTGAGCACTTTAGCGACCGGCCAAAACCACTACCGTTGACATTTTACTGTTTTTGACCGGCCATTAAACTCGGATTTTCCTGTGCACGACGTTTCGACTTCACTAACTAGTTTTCGATTTCGTCCAGAAATGACTTCAAACGATTTAATCAAAGTTTTTACGACAATTACCATTTTCCTCCTCTCTATTGCCTTTTTCCCCGATTTCCCGAAAAAGGCACGTTACGGTAAATTTGTGGACACGCAGTCAAGAGTACGGAAAATAATATTTGCCGTTCACATCCGTGCTTTTTACATCATGACAGAAAAAGACTTTTTCCAAAAGCAAATCTCGGACACTTGAACCCACAACTTGGACTTGAAGCCCTCCTTCAAGTGGTACACCAGCATTTTCAAGTGTCACACGATACCAACTCACAATCTTGCAACCAAAGTCTGCAAACAAGTAGAAATCTACGTAAATAAACGAAGTGACCTCTCAGCTATTTACTCGTATGTAATTTTAAATATCAAAAACAAAGTTAAGTGCGCTGCTGAATCGATTTTAATAGAATTAGGTATTATTAAAGTTTGCATGATCCTTTTTAAACTACTTTAATTAGCTTGAAAAAAATTTTAGCAGTTTTAATGAACGACGTCAGCAAAGTTGTTCCGGGATTTTGCGTAGATTGCGTACATTTATCCACAAATTGCCACATTCCCTCCGGGCCGTATTCACAGAAGGGGCATTGATTTGTCCAAAACAAGGTTTTGATTTTTTTTTTGTTGAGAGCAAAGTCGGTTTGTGTGATTTTTGTTTTGTGTTTTTATTGTGTCTACTGTACTAAATTCAAATGTTTTTGTACATTCTGTCTTCCCACACCATACCATACGCTTCCCTACCAATTTTTTGTTTTGTGCTTGCAAAATTGCATGTGTTTGCTTGTGTTACGTGCTATTTTTGAAAATGCTTGCCACCATCTTGTTTTTCTTCCCTTCTGTTGCCTACACATTATACCTTGCTGTGTTTTGTGTTCTCATATGTTCCTTTTCTGTGTTTGTCCACTTTTGCATAGAAATTTGTGTGTGCATGTGCTTTTTTCCCCTATAACGGACAGCATAAAGTTGCTGCCTCCTGTTGCTGTCCGCCATTTTGTTTTCGTCCCTTTTGTTGTCCCTGCATGTTGTTTTATTGCAAATTTTTGTGTATTGTTGTTGTATGCATGTTGTGTGATTGAAAAATGCTTGTGTGCATGATTGGTGTGTTTGTTTTTGCTGTGAGAGGGGGTTGTGAAATGTCGTTATTCTGTTTCTGTCTTGTTACTGTTTGCCCTACTTGGCACTCTTGTGAAATACATGTATCCTATACCTGTTTTCTTTGTTTTCTCTTAGCTTACATGTTGGCTGTCTTGAACATGCACAAAACGTGTGTTTTTATGTTTGTTTTCCTTGTCCTTGTCAGCTTTGTTTTCCTTATCTGTCTGTGCACTTTTTTTTTTCTGCAACTATTTTATGTGTTTGTGTCAAATACCTTTCCCCTTGCCTTGACCTGTGTTCCTACATTGTATTTACGTGTCCCCCAAGTAATCCCCCCCTTCAATTCACATTTTCATTCACGTTTTCCGTTGCCACTCACGACATGTATGCTTGTATTTATCCATTTTTTGGTTTTTGTGTCTCTCTCCTTGTTCACATTCACCTATGTGCTATATGTAGTCTTTTTTGCTTTTCTGTGTTTGTTCTTGTTGTATATGAGGTGCTCTTGGAATCTGATGATAAATTTGTATTTTTTTCAGGGTGTCTACATGCAGGCTGCGCTTCCTTTGGTGAACGACCCCGTCTTTGGCCCTCCCCACTTCGCCGACCTCATGTCAGAGCGTCAGCTCACTGACTTGATCGAGGGGTGGAATGTGGGGTGGCCTGCTGCGGTTCCTGGGGAGGAATACGCGTTTACATTGCGCCGCGTCATTTATGCTGCCTGGCCCCAGCACGTTGGGGTGGGGGGGTCCCGCCCCCCCTCCGCATCGAACGTAGGGAGGTCTCGCTGCACAACGTGGCAGCAGCCCCCCCCCAGACCTGGCATTAGGCCAAAAACAAAATTCAATAGCTACCAAGACTTGTTTTTGCTCCCCCGGCAAACCCCGGTAGCCCTGGCACGTCGTGCCTTAGGACAGCAAGTCCTATCTGCCATTACTCTTAGGCGGGGTGCAAAAAGCAACCTTGATTTCAAAGTGATGTCGGACTTTGAACACCCCCCCAGTACCGTCCGTGCCCTCTTTGAGGGCACGGGCGTTTACATCGTCTACGACACGGTCAGTGACGACCCGTCACTGCCGTTCCGGGGTGTTTTGGTGGTGGGGTTCCCCGACTTACATAACATCGCTTCTGCCATCACCGGGCAGCCACCAATTGTGGATATGGACGTGAGCGTTCTGACTGCTTACAAGTCAGAATTGAGGAGGGTTGCGACAATCCTGAAGGACAAAGATCACGTTGTCAAAAAAAGAAAACGTGCAGAGCCCGAGGAGGTGCCCCCCCCCCCTTCTTTTTTTTTTTTTTTTTTTTTAGGTGTGGACATCAAAGTAATTTCACCATCAACTGCAAAACAAAATATTAAGCCTCAGAGATATTCCAGTGCCTTATTATTAATAAAATATTTTATTACTACTGATTATTACATATTAATCCACGTAAGCCGGTTCAATAATAATAATAATAATAATAATAATAATAATAATAATAATAATAATAATAATAATAATAATAATAATAATAATAATAATAATAATAATAATAATAATAATAATAATAACGATAATTTATAGTGCTTCTCTGTCAATGGCTGATGCATTTCTGCACATGCGCCTCCATCGTCTCACCCGTGAGGGGAGTACGAAGAATTGACGATAAGCTCTAATGACACCCCCGCAAGGGCAGTTCCAACACTTCCAGACGGGCCGGTATGTTCAATGAAAATACTGGTCCAGAAATAGACCGGTATGTTCAATGAAAATACTGGTGGCACCGACGGGAATCGAACTGGCGACAGGGCCCAGATGGTAGAACTTGACCACTGGGCTATCACGGTGTCCAAATAATAATAATAATAATAATAATAATATTATTATTATTATTATTAATAATTTATTAATCAAAAAAAATCCTCATCCGCCCACATCCTCTCCTTGCTGAGACCGATGACAAGGTCTAAATCAACGTCAGCTTCAGCGCGGCACTCTTCTTCATGTTTCTAAAAAGATATTTTGTACACATAGTACTTAGCGCAAATTGAGCAACGGAACTTGTAGTCTTTTTTCTTGTACCCCCGGAACTGGAGCTCTTTGACACGATAGTTAGCATGTAAAAGCTCTAACATCCACGTATCGCGACGAGTGTTACGCTTGAAAAAAAGCTGTGAATGCATGTTGTTCACTAGCTCCAGCGACTGACAAGAAAACCAGTAAATAGTTCCGTGAAGCTTCAAAAAAAAGCGATATAATTAACGGTAAGATGCACGTATGGAGTAATGAAATCCGGATCGAAAGTACCGTAAGGATATACATCGGGGCCTTTCGGCGCATAACGGGCCCATTCTCACCCCTCCTCACCTCCTTCCCATCCTCCCGCCAGTAAACGATATCGTTTGGTTCACCGCCTCTACCAGGTACCTTCAGATACCAAGTCCCATCCTCGATCAGTCAAAGGATGAGCGGGGCCTTGGTATTTCATAGAAGTTAGTTCAAGAAACAAAGTACGAGTTTGTTTCTGCAACAAATCCGTCCGTGTCAGTGAAAATGTGCGGATTGTTGATTTTGCGAAATTGATTCCACCGGCCCGCGCAAAAAGTCTTAATATTTTTCCAGCGGCCCGGCAGAAAATATTTTCTAGATTCAAATTGTCATCGTAAACTTCCGACATAAAACGACGCAACGCTACACCGCGATCAAGTCCAGTCCATTCATGATTTTTTTTTTCGTCATTATACCGACATTTGAAACCGGAAATTACCTTTCCCGCCCGGTTTTTACCTGCAAGTTGATCTTTGAAGTGCGCGAGTCTTGAGTCAAGGGACGCGTACGGTGAATCAAGCGGAATGTCCAAACTCCAAGGGACACGAGGCTTTCCTGTTAAAATCTCTCGTATAATATAGTCAGTCATCCGGCCGCACACACGCAGCATCGTGTGCAGCAAGTCTGGTATGTGTCTTTCAAGCGGGATGTAATGAAAAAGTGATTGTGCATGTTTTTTCCCGGGTTGTGATGCATCATCAGTGCTCTTTCTAGTCACACCCCACTCTACCTCTAAATCTGCTCTATCGTCTGAATGGCATGTGCACAAAAAACAAGAGTTATCTGAAGAGGCTGCTTTATGCCCGGTGCATGAAAGCAGCCACTTCATGTCACCGGTCACAAAAAGTTTAACCTTATAATGCCGGCCGGTTTCCGGGGATGTCCATCCATTTTGTTCAAGTTGCTCCAGGTAAGATAAAAGCTCACCTACAAGTTATTAATAAAAATTTATATCAATAGTATTAATAAATAAAACTAATTCAATTATAATATTAATAAAACTAATTCAAGTATTAATAAAACTTATTCAATTATTAAGAAGTTTTATTGTTAATAACTTAACGAAAAGAGAGAGAAAGAGAAAGATCGGGGAAAATATGTGTAGAAGAGAAGTGATGTTATCTTCAACATAGATTTTCCCCTAGTAACCGAGAAGCAAAAAGAAAAAAAGAAAAAGAAAAAGAAAAGAAAAAAAGAAAGAAAGAAAAAAAAAATTTTTGACGTTAACCCTGCCCCATCCCTCATCCACTTGGTCCCCAACTCAGTGAGAATGCTGTAAACATTTGCACTCGCAGACAAACCGTCTGCTGACAGTTTTAGATCGTACTTAAGGTCCACGTCCGCTGTGAGCTCTCTCCTCTTCTTCGTCAACTACAGTCACACAAATTGCAGAAAAGAAACAAACAAAAAAGCAAAGCCAACCTGCTGGCCCGAGAGAAAGGGATGCTTCACTGCATGCAATAAAGCGGAGACATGCTTGTCGGACATGACGTTGCAATCCATGTGCAACAGGGCCTGGTAGCCTAAGTTCTCTATTTGTTTCTCGTCAGGCATGGCAGCATAGTTTTTATACATGTCTTTCACCATTTCATCATAATCATTCACCTCTGCTTCTGTCAACCTATGCTCCTCACCTAACATTCGCCTAATCTCCCCTACCATAGCCCCACACCTCTGCTTTCTCTGTCTCCTAGTCTGCTTGGACACCTTCTCTTCCTTTCTGATTTTGGGCACCCTACACACTAGCACTATCTCTTTCCCCGTCACATACTTATCTATTCTACACCTATCATCTGTCTCCTGCCACTGCCACATCTCTCGCAGGTATGGCTCTCCTGCTCTACCAACACACACATGCGCATCTGGCACTTTTACTGGCGTCATCTTCTCCCTCTCTACACTAGCCCAGTACTCCTTTCTGGTCATGTAATGTACTCCAGCCCCTTTCGGGGTGATGACAGAAAATTTCATTTCATAATTATCGAGAGATTCTGCCCCCACTTCGAGAGATTCCGCCCCCACTTCGATGCCCGTGCAACGGCCATACTGCGAGTCTCGTTCCCTTGCCTCTGCAACACGCTCTTGGTCGTCGAGCTTGGCTCTTTTTTCCGCCAACGCGTCGGCACGTGTATCCCTCTCAGTCCTCTTCTTGTTTTTGTCAAAAGTCTTTCTCTGCTTTCGCCAGCCTTTGCATCCGCGACTTGGAGGCATGGGGAAGCTTCGCACCAAAGTCCCAACAGACTGCGCCGGTCCTTAAAAAGTTGACAGGGTTTGGCTTTTTGGCTGGCATGGCCTGGGCCGGCCTGAACATTTTTTAGGGTAAAAGGTCCCAAAAACCTCAAAAATCCAGGAAAAGTCTCCTCCTAAACTACTTCACCTTTTTTTAAAAGGGCTTCAGATTCAGAAAGCTGGTCATCTGAAGGGGTTCCGACCAACTTTTCAAAAATTATTGTCAAATTTTACACAAAATGTTTTTTTAATGCAGAAAACACAAAATTTTTAACCGTTATAACATTTGAAATTCAAATTTTTAAAAAATTTTCAGTGGGAACCCCATCCCATCGTGACCTTTACAACACAAAAAGAATTATTAAAAAAAGTTAAAAACTCATTACGCTTATTTTGCCTCCGTTTTACCAACGCTTAAAATGCCTAAAATTACACATGGGTATTTCACCTACTCTCAGGAGTTAGGGCTTTTTGCAGCCATAGAGTCTTTTAATAAGAGTTCGTTGTGTATTGATCCCTTGGGTTGTATCTAAACTCACAATTCGAATTTTCCTTTCAAGTGGAAACTGCACACACGAGTTTTGTGTGCTCTGTCGACAGATGAAAGCACCTCCTACAAGGAAGGTACTACTCAACGAACGTGGAAGATCAGAGGTCATCAAAAACACATATCATGGTGATGCAGATCGTTCACCTGTCGTTGCATTTTTGTGTCGTCTCTCTGTTCTGTTCTTCTACACTCTATGCAGTCAACCAACATAGTATGTGTCTGGTTTTGTTTGTGTTAGGGTCACCCCCTTATCACCCAGCAAGATCATCCTCTCTGCTGCTCATCGTGCTCTACAAGTGTACCCATACTGCCTGGCCTACCCCTGGTAACGTGGAATGTGTTCGCCAACTCGCGCCACGACGATCCCCTGTCGCGTCTATGGGAGCACAAGAGGAAACATCTGGATCCCTTTACCATCCTGGAGTATACCATGGTCTTCTGCCCTCCGAGAAGAATTCCTGAAGGAAGTTGAGGAAGGGAAGTCAACTCCTCTCACTACGGACCTCTCGTGGACTCAATCAACACAGTTCCGAGAAGATTTATTTACTAATTACTCTGTGAATATCGTAATATTTTACGCAAAGCAGTAAAAGATAAGCAAACTAATTTGCTTCATCTACCATTGGTACCGACACCCTCCCTAAAGTTGATGTGTAATCCAAATATGACAGCCCACGACATCTATTAGGAGTACCTTGGACCTACAGGCTCTGCAGCTCAACATGAAGCTCTCTGGAATCAATTGGGTACTCTCATTCCTTTAGAGGAATTTATTAACCATCTACCGATTTCGCCTTCAATACCTTGGGCACCTGGATCACTTTCTGGATGGGTACTTCCAACCCCTGCAAGCACTCCTGTCACCGTGCCCCCATCAACTCTGACTGGTACGACTCCAGCAGCGACCTTGGGAAGTATTCCTTTGGGACCTGCACCGCCGACTCACCTATCGACGAGCCCACCACCCCAGCTGCACCATCATCTACTGCAACATCGTCCCCTGTAGTCACTCCAACGTTGGCCTTTACCCCAGTTGCGTTGCCCGTCGGTGCAACAACATTGGCCCCCATCGGTAGGGTACCTCCAGCCACCTCTGTCGATCCGTTTGCCCGCCCGGGTAGCCTAGCGAGTGGAGCGACACCCCTGCCCGGCGTGAACCGCATCCATCATTGGCTTCCCTTTTGGCAGCACGTCGATCAGCCCCACTGGTCAGTCGTACACTGTCCATGTCTGACTCAGCCTTCGCGTTGCCACTTCGACCGATGATTGGCCCTCTTGGACCCATACCGACCTTCGCAACGCAGACGGCCACCTCGACTGGCTTGTCAGGTTCAACCCCAACTACGTCGACACCGGTACGCCCAATACCTCGCATCTCGCTGAGTACAACGTTGCAAGGTAGTCGCGTCACGTTGAGCCCCCTCTTCCCCGTTACGGAAGAAGCTTACTCGACCTTGCTTGCTGACGGTACGAACCCCTCCGTGGAGGACCACGGTGGAGCCTCCATGACAGCAACAACTGGGACCGCAACCACTGTGACTCCGGCCGGGCCCCCCGCGAGCTCATCATCGAGTCCATCATCGAGTCCATCATCGAGTCCATCATCGAGCTCAACATCGAGTTCGTCTTCAGACCCCTGCCTCCTTGACGGAGACTGGCCCTCCCTTGACGGCTGCACCATCCCCGCCACCCACAGGCAATGAGTCCCCTTCAGCATCGTCAACAGGAAGGGTCCTGCGATCGTCCACTTTTGCAGGTATACCACCCCGCACATTGCTCATGATGACTCGAGTTCGATCCCTCTTCGTTATGACCCGTCCGGCGACCGTGCCGACCGCTGACGTCGCCACTCAAGCCCGCGAACTTGCATTCAACTTACAGTTGAACAACTTGTCAATGCCTTTGGCGTGCAACCGCATCATCGACACGGTGTACAAGTGGGGAGATAAAACTGCAGTGGCCCTCATGGACGCATACTGTCCTCGCTATATTCGTGCTACTGACGAACGCACCCGCGTTTGGAGCGTCATCCCATACATGCTCATGGAGTACTTCATGGAGCTGTTCAAGGGACGTTTGGAGAAGGGAGACACGAAGCGACCAGCTATGCAAGCCCTCAAACTTCGACGCTTTAAGACGAAAAGCCTCGCAGGTTATGTAAATCGGTGCATCACCAGCTACGACAAGGCCTATGCCGCTGGCTACTGGACGCCCGACGCCAACCAAGTCCGCGACGTGTCCCGGATGCTCACCCCCATGGAACGTGATCGATGGACTCGGTAGCTGCCGAGATACTCAACGCACTTGGTGTTGCCTGGCCTCGCGACCTTACTGACCTTCTCCCCTGGACCAACTCTCTCGACCTCCACGTCATGGAAGATGATTGGCCCTGGATGGAAAACATCACGAAGCCCTCGTCGGCCGCCACGCACAAGCGACTGAGCGCCCTTCTCGCCCAACGCCTTCTGCCTCCTCTCGCGACTCAACCGTCAAGGTCGACACCCGCCAGAGGAACAGACAGCGCAAAGAGCAGCAGGACAATGCAAGCTTCGCCAGCAGCGTTGTCAAGACGAGAACAAACATTCCAACTGGAAGCCATCCTCGGGCGCCACACGCAAACCACCCTGGGCGTTCCACATGACGACGCGTGCATCGCCTCGGCCAACACGGCGTCCAATTCGCATCTGCACGATCCCGACGTTCGTCTGCGGCAGCATTTATGTACGCAAATCTCTTCGGACGGCATAGGATGAAGATTGCATCGGCAAAACTTCATGCGTTTTGGACTCGCATGCAACTGCAAGGGCGTGGCCCTCCTCGACTGGGTACTATACCAAGGACTTGAGATCGTGTCGCTCCCAACAGTCGACGCACGCTCATCCGCGGGTATTGATGCAGTTCTCGTTGAAGGCATCGAACTATTCGTCTCGGCCACCCCGACGTCTCCGCTCCATGCCATCACGATCTGTATCTCGAGCCACTTGCCTGACGGTATGAACTTGCTTCTTGCCAACGAGGTCGCGGCCCAGCTCAACCTCTCTATTGACGACGCGCAAGCGATCCGGCCCACGGACTATATGCCCCTGAAGCCGCCTTCCAAGCAAATCGTTTACGAGACGGAGTTCCACCTCTTCGAGACGCCACTCAGGTCGGTGATCTACAATTGGCCGCGGCAGCTACGACTTCCGCCCTACAACATTGGCGAAGGAGACGTGATACCCGATAGCCAAGTTCAACAAGATTATCGATCGCCGTCCCAACCTTCAACTTTCTTCGACTTCACACGACCTCCTGTCCACCTCGAACGCCCACCTTTACGGTCGCCACGTCAACCTGTTCATGTTTCCACGCAAGAAGGCGCCTAGCGACTTCCGCGTCGGAGAAGTGGAAACCGACGAGGACGATGAAGAGGAAGCCGACGAGGGCAAGAAGAAGAAGAAGAAGAAGAAGAAGAAGAAGAAGAAGAAGAAGAAGAAGAAGAAGAAGAAGAAGAAGAAGAAGAAGAAGAAGAAGAAGAAGAAGAAGAAGAAGAAGAAGAAGAAGAAGAAGAAGAAGAAGAAGAAGAAGAAGAGGTAATCGAGCTGGTCGAGACGGAAAGCGAGCAAGGCGGCGACGACGAGGTTAGCCTCCCCTTACTGGCGCAGAAGGAACACGTCACCATACGCGCTCGTGGAAAGCACTTGGAGAACAAACGCACACCGCCGCCATCCTCTAAGCGACAAAAGCTGGAAGCGTCTCCGAGCTCTGACGAGTCACCGGCCCCTTCCGCTGCTGCTACCGCTACCCCTACTACGAGCTCGTCCATGCACAAATGGCAGCCTACACCTTCCTCTCGAGCATCTCAAACGCCTTCGACCACATGGTGGTTAGCTTCAGCCATGAAGAGGGAAGACGAATTGGTACGAGCACAACTCGCTCAATCCCAATGCAAGGCCTCGGTGACACGACGATCCTTAAGCTACGCAGCAGCTGCTTCATCGTCGTCATCATCATCATCGGTATCATCGTCGTCGTCATTCGCCTCGATTTTGGCTTCGCCATCCGCGGCCGTCACCGCTGCGCCACCGGCCGGACCATCTTTGGCTTCGTCATTATCATCCTCATCATCACAAGGAACGAGGGCGCCTATGATTGCCGAATGCTCGGTTACAAAAGCAATGGCCGAGAACCTTAGGCGCGGCCTTGAGAAAGCACCAGAGACCCTTCTACCCCCGCTGCCGCTCGCACCGACTTCACGTCAACCCGGCAGATCAACACCAGTTCGGGAAAGGAAGTCTTCAGATGGCCCCGCGTCTTCTCCCTGTTCAAAACCGGCTCCAGAAGTGCCAACCCCGGACAGGAGTGTCCAACCCATCCGCGGATTAATAGGTCGGCCATCAACGGAGGCCTCCAGACCATCCTCGGGCGCCAACGTGTCCCCCATCGTCGGACTTGGCCGCCTGGATGAGTTTAACCTCAGCGCGCTTCAAATATTTGAACCTCGACCAATGACACCAAAAGACCGAGCCCGCATTGGCAATCCCATACTTCTCAAGCAGATTGAGTTCGCCACTCCATCGGCCGTCTTAAGCGAAGGCCCGCCTCGACCCGAGACCTACCATCGAGTTCGACCAGTACCGGACACATGGGTACCCCCAACCGAGCCTACGCGCCCTACTAGGCCCACTGATGGTACGGATTGAGACCTGTGGATTGTCAAGAAAATCTACGCCAACTTAGTAACTTCCCAACGTTAGCCTCCGTCTGCATTGCTGGTACACACCCTAGGTTCCCACACCTTTGTTACTGGATCCCGGAGCAGATGTTTACCCGCAAGGCCTATGGCCCGACAATGCTATTTGGACAAATCCTATCAACCAATTGGTTCACCTCGAGTGGAACGAGCGCTGCTACAAACAGCAGACGACGGACGTGGAACTTGCCGGATTCCGCCACCGGAAAACGAAATCAGATGGGAATCCGTAGAATGCATGTATTTCTCACACGACGACTACTACAGCTTCACTGCTTTCCCGCTCTTGGCACGAACCTTCACTCCATGGGACGCAGTGTCGGACACATCACCTCACCCATCATCGAGCTCATCTTCGAGCACAACTTGGAGCACAACTTCGAGCACAACTTCGAGCACATCATCGAGCTCGACTTCAAGTTCGTCATCGTCCCGAACGCACTCGACAGAGTAGCATCTACTTACGAACTGACCCTCGACAGATGTACGGACGCACCCCTTGGGGCCAAGATCATGTACGCTTCGATGTCGCTACATTCGGTCTTGATCGCGACAGGCCCTACATACCTCATGCAGCAATATTGGCCACCTCGCAATATTCCTCATGCGATGGAACCGGATATCTATCACGACATCACAATAGGCCTTGACCTTTTGTCGTCTGGAGTTACCCCAATTGCCGTCGTCAACACCGAAGCCCTGTGCCTGCTCAGACTTCCCAACACTGCTCAACACTGCCTGTTACAGACTCAAAAAGCTGGCCTCACGGTGGCAAACGTGCAAAAAATTCTCAACAAACCAAAAGGCTCCACCATGATGCTCGAATTCTATAATTCTGGACTAACTCCATCATTTTTCACTTCGGCCCGGCGCATGGACGAAGCACAGCACAACTTTTGTGTTCCGCCCTCGCCGGCCGTCACGTGGAGCCCACCGGCGACGTGGATTATTTCTACACTGGTATGTTATATCATCACCTTCAACACACAAGATATCATCGCATCTTGGACTCATTGTCGGCAACGCCCCGGACGAGTCGCCTCGAAACAATATCCTGGATGTACTCGCTGAAGGGTGAATTGTTATTCCCCTGGTGTTCTATGGAGAACCAACCCGACGTCAGGTCTATACACCATGACCCCTGGATTCGGTGGCCCGGCATACCAACGCTACGTGTTCAAACTCCCAATACGAGAACGCTGCTTCGCTCTACAGCACTACTTCCACCGACTCCCTTGCATTGATCCTATATGGCTAAAGATCACTGCAACGGACTCCTACTACGATATCCATAATATCCCGGTACGTGAGCGCAGCTACGAATGCACTGTTGACCTCCCTCGGAGCTACTTCAACCTAAGCTCCCTGACCATCTACTTCATTAATCCGACCGATGGCAAGTTCGTCGACTCATCATCCGAGACCATTGGATGGGACTAGTCACGAAGGTAAAGGTCACTACAGGCATGTGTAATCTGGGAGGTACGGAGGAAGCAGAAAGAAACCTCTCCAACTATCTCCGGGAGGCCCACAACTGGTCTGACCCCAACAACCCAGACGCCAACAACAGGAAGTGGCCCACTATGTTTCAAGGGGTACGATATGACGTGCACTGGATCATAGCCCAGATCGCCTTCTTCCTTATCGCCAGTCAAACCGGCCTTCGCCACAGTCGCGAGATCCACGTAGTCCACCATCCCGCTGACACTACTCCCTGCGAAATCGACATCATCAACCCGTACTCGCGAGAGAAGCGTCTGCGAGGCCACCCTATCGGCGTTCCATGCACTCGCATGCGCGAAGACAACTGGCTAATCCCCACATCCGGATATGGAGCGTAGGACAAAACCTCGCGGCGCTGCCGGACGACGAACATACTCACGCGGGACACTGGCTCAACCTGAAGTTACCTGACACTACGGAACGCCTCCGCCAATTTTACTGCGAAATGAGGATGTCTGCGACGGATCTCAGATACGAGACCCTCCTGAATCTTCCCCTTCGAGTCAGAACGCCGTGGGAAACACGCGGACACTACCGCATTGGCTATCCCAACGGGTAGTACATCGACCCAGGTCGATGTGTGCCTGCCTGCCAATCAGCCAGGAGCACTAGGATCCAGCATGTGCCCGATCGACGTCGAGGCGGACATGAACGAAATACAGTTCGCTGCAGATCCCGGCTTCGGCGCCAGTTCCAGCAGTTCGGGCGCCAGTTCCAGCAATTCGAGCTCCAGCTCGGGCCCTGCGCCCACCAACACTTCGGGACCAGCCCCCGCTTCGACACCCGTTACTCAGAGTACTGCAAGCAGATTGCCTGCAATGATTCTACTCCACCTAGAGTCCCGAAGACAGCCTGTAACACCAGACAGTCGACTCCGCACCCGAGACGAGACGGCGATGACGACGACGAGACGAAACCGAACTCGCCCGGC
>WBZZ01001686.1:0-67488 GCA_019918135.1 Paulinella micropora
AGTTGAAAAGAAACCTGCAAATCAGAGAGGGAAAATTTTGTTGTCGATCCACCCCACGATCGTTACATTACACAAAGATGGAAAAGAAAGCAATGTTGGATGGGACCGAACAAAAGCAAACTGTCAATGGTGGGATATTTGGAGAAAATCTTTTGTTCGTTGCATGAAATGAAAATAAATCGCAAGAAAACAAATCGCACGAACAAATAAACTAAAAGTAAGAGAAAGAAATTGAGCTTCCCCCAAAATCGTCACATTATATAGGATGCCAGTGCAAGCAGCACAGTACTATTGTCCAAATCATGCATAACAGCCACAAAAGGCAACACAATTATATGATTTCGATGTAGGCAGTTGCTTTGCTGCAGTCTTTAAATGAAGAGAGACCAACCAGATCAAAACGAAGAATGAAAGTGGGTGGGGGAGGAAACTTTGCCAAGTCTGTCACTGTCTGTCTAACGTAGGGCCAAGACGAAGAATAAGGGCCAAAAATGTCCAACGGCACACCACAACGAAGCCCAAAAACGTGCTGCTCCTCCCCCAAGCTGTAGAGAAGAAAGATGATGAGTATTAAAGCGATGAGGGACAACAGGGGACAAAAGACTTCCCTGTTCTGGTGTGTGTTTCCGATGCACACACCAAATCGAAGGTCGAATGGCTTCCTCTCTCTTTCAACCTTTTATGTAGATAGTGTGGTGACGTCGCCTGCCCCGGCCACACAACATGATCCCCTTCGTTTTGCATCAAGTTTGGGCTACCCACCTCGTTTTATTTGGGACCCTGGAACGACTACTACTTTGGGGAAGCTTGGCCTGGCGACGTTCACCGTTTTGGCCTTCGTGTTTGTGTGTTTGTCCAAAAAACACACACTGACAGGGAAGCATTTGTTCCTTTTGTTTCCTTTGTGCTCCTGCTTCCCTGGATGATTATTTTCTGTCTCGATTGCAGATGATTGCAGTGAGCCTAGGTAGGTAGGTATGTCTGTCTATATATATACATCTCTCTCTTTGTGATGATGTTGTCACATTCCAGCGAAACATAAGTGAACAACAAAGAAAAACAATCCAAACTATACAAATAACATGTTTTGTTTTGACACTGTGAACATAAGCATGAATAACAGACAAAAGCTTGAAGGCACTATGAGAGAACGTACGTGGAAAAAGTTTACGTGAAAATGACAGTGTGTCAGGCATATTATCACCCACTTGACACCACAGACCAGACAAAATGTTTGTGTATGGAAGCATGACACAACACAACGTTTGTTGCACAGATATGACGTTGAACATTCATCCAACAACACACAAAAAATGCTTTGCAATCCATGTGTACACAGATGAGTATGTGTTTGTGGAAATGGGACACAATGTGTGTATGTCGTTGTCGTTATCTAGTATGACTATCTCTTTCTGTGTCTGTCTGCCTTTGACTTTTTCACTCTCTCTGCTTTCTTGTGAGTCTACTACTCTTTGTATGTGGTTGTGAGTCTGTGTCTCTACACCTATCTCACTTTTCGTCTTCATCTTTACAAAACTTCCAAACTCAATCTGTTTTTCAAACTCTTGTGACTCTGTGAAGGCTTCTATCTCAGTTCTCTCTGTCTGAGTCTCTATCTTCTTTTGTGACACTGTCTGTGTGTCTGTTGTCGTGCTGTGAGAATCTATTTTATCATCTCTCATTCCCTCCTTCCTTTTATCGTCACGTAGTGGAAAGTTTCTATCTTGCCTATCGACTAATCCTTTCGTTGAAGTTAGGGTCCGAAGATCATCAAAGGGCACAGGCTGAGGGTCCGCGAGGACGCGTTGATCGCCAAAAACAGATTCCAAGCAACCAAGATGGTCCGTGTGTCTATTTCGTTGCATCAATGAAAACGAAGTTGCGTTCTTCACAGTTGGAAGGGGGGGTAGCGGAGGAGGTCCTCTCCTTGGCAAAGCAGGTAGGGGGCAGGTAGGCGCTGGCGGGGCTTTCTTGACACGTCGTTGAGCAGTAGCAGGCTTGCAATTGCCCAGGTTGTCGCCATCGTGGAACATCTGTTCAGCATTCATTTGTGGGAAAGGGCAAGCAATATCATCGAAATGCTTCCCTGTTTGGGGTCTGTCTACGTACAGACCCACCGATGATGCAGTCTCGACCACACAGGTCGCATCAATTGCATCAGGCTTCACCATGGAAGGAATCTCAGCCTCTGTCGTAGACCGTAGCCACCCTCCTCGCCGCGTCGTTGTCGTCCGTGGCCATCTTGTCGAGACCAAGTTGATTAATAAAATCATGACGCCTATCTGAAATGGAAGGGGCTGTCTTGCTGTCATCTCCGGTCGCAATCGACTCCGGAGGCAGTCCATCGTGGGCCTGTCGTCGACGTCTCGACCGCCTTCCCATACAGTCGAACACATGCACGTTCTCATCTTCACTAACCATAGCCAGCTCATCCCTTCTGGTTGGAAGCTACAGCGTAGATAGAAGGCTCAATTGGCTCATCATGTTTGTGGAAAGCTAATGTGTCGGTAGAAGGTCTGTCCAGCACCTCACCTTCTTGATGGAAAGCTGTCTCATTAATAAAATAAAATTCGTTGAACACTCGTTCATCATAGAACCACGGGATTGGTTTAAGATCGTATAAAAACCTCCATCGTCGCAACGTTGCTCTTGTCTCGTCGCAGTCGCTGTCGTTGACGCTGTGTTGACGTCTCGAAGTCATCGAAGAGATAGTCGAAAAAAAAAATTGAATTTCCAAAAAAAAAAAAAAAAAAAAAAAAAAAAAGTTCAAAGAACTTCAAAGTAAACCAAACGCCGTGCGCAAGGCATCATAACCAGATAAGGGTCATATCTATTAGATTACCCTTGTTATTGTTTGCCGGTTTATCATCGCAGAGTCTACGGTCGGCTGGTTGATCCGGACATCACTTAAGATAGACTCAAGGAACTAGAGAGGTTCCATGAACAGTCTTTGATGACGATTGATATCTGATGTCAGAGTAAAGTAGGAAACTGAACTATACTGGTCAGGTTGAGTAGAATATATGTAAAGCAGTCTAGTGAAAGTAGGACTGTAAAGTAGGACACTGTGGAAAATATCAAGAATAATCTATCACTACCGGAATATATTGGCATCAGTGAGGCAATGTACTAAAGCAATATGGCATTGGTAAATGTATCCGTATGAGGTAAATGGCAGTACATGAGGATATTAGAGTTCCACTGGTATGACATGTAGGCACAACATACAACATATCAAAAGATGTATTCTATGGTGTAATACTCCCCCCGAACTCAATACCCGCATAAAGCAGAAAATTTTTAATCTCCCTCCGATAAGAACATTCATATCAAATGCGTTGGAATGAAAAACATATGTCATGTAAGGCAAAAATGCAATAGATTCGTAAATACGTTTTGCAAATAAATCGGGGTAAATATGATCAGCACAAATGAAACACAATTTACGTAAAGCAATATGCAAAGAACTTATGAAACAACAGAAGGAAATATGTTTATGAGTTCGGTTTCAGCTTACAGATGTAAATCAACGAGTGCAAACAATACGCAACAGAAAATGCAAACGAAATTGTAAAAAGAAAGATTATAGTATACTTGTATAACATATAAGCAAACTATATCTATACCAAGCTAAGTACGATGACAGAGTCCTGGGACTAAAAATAAATTGCATTGCATCAGAACAGTAAAGGTCCTGATTAAGTAATGAGAAAAAAAATTGAAAACGTTAAATCCAATTTCCACGCTTGGGAAGACGTGAGGGCCAGAAGGGGCCACAGAGTCATAGCATCGTCAGGTACGGGGCTGCAAGTCAAACCAAAGTGCGGGCCCAGAAGTCCATGAACGAAACACAGATCCACGAGTAAAAAAAAAAAACGAAGGAAGTCGCTGGCGCCAATATGCAACAACTGGAAACAAATGGGGCAAGAAAGAAATGCGAATGCCAAACAAAAGAAAAGGAAAACAACAGAGTCGATGACTGATTAAGTCCAGAGCCAGGGCCAGCATTTCCTATTCTGTTGTAAATGGGCGTTGTGTAAGGAAAGGAAAAACGATGGAGGTCCCGTCATCCAGATTGAGGCTGGTTGATTCAGTTTACAGTCATGCCGGACTAAATGTCGGTGCCTCCCCCCGAAGTCTATACGTCACTCAATAATTGAAGAACAAGATGAAGGCGGGAGATGGACGGGGGAAAAAATGTCAACTCGGTAAAAAGAAAAGCGATAATGCAAACGAATGAAATAAGAAGAGAAAATCCATTGTTCATTTCTCAAGGATAAACAGACACTCCCCCACAATCGGCTTATGGTCATGAAGGAAGTGTCATTCCATGGCCACGTTCAGACATGGGTGTTATGTTCCAGAAAAAGAAGATAAGTGAAAAGAAACCTGCAAATCAGAGAGGGAAAATTTTGTTGTCGATCCACCCCACGATCGTTACATTATACAAAGATGGAAAAGAAAGCAATGTTGGATGGGACCGAACAAAAGCAAACTGTCAATGGTGGGATATTTGGAGAAAATCATTTGTTCGTTGCATGAAATGAAAATAAATCGCAAGAAAACAAATCGCAAGAACAAATAAACTAAAAGTAAGAGAAAGAAATTGAGCTTCCCCCAAAATCGTCACATTATATAGGATGCCATTCAGAAGAACATAGAGGAGGCACATCCCGAGACCGTGACGATTTCATGAAACAAACAAAAGATAGAACAAAATAAAAGAGATCGAGACGATAAAAGTATATGCCAGCCGTGCTTTTTTCGCACATCTTTTTCTGTGAAAACTCGAATAACAACTACTTCAGGGAAACTGGTAGCACAGTACTATTGTCCAAATCATGCATAACAGCCACAAAAGGCAACACAATTATACGATTTCGATGTAGGCAGTTGCTTTGCTGCAGTCTTTAAATGAAGAGAGACCAACCAGATCAAAACGAAGAATGAAAGTGGGTGGGGGAGGAAACTTTGCCAAGTCTGTCACTGTCTGTCTAACGTAGGGCCAAGACGAAGAATAAGGGCCGAAAATGTCCAACGGCACACCACAACGAAGCCCAAAAACGTGCTGCTCCTCCCCCAAGCTGTAGAGAAGAAAGATGATGAGTATTAAAGCGATGAGGGACAACAGGGGACAAAAGACTTCCCTGTTCTGATGTGTGTTTCCGATGCACACACCAAATCGAAGGTCGAAGGCTCACTGCAATCATCTGCAATCGAGACAGAAAATAATCATCCAGGGAAGCAGGAGCACAAAGGAAACAAAAGGAACAAATGCTTCCCTGTCAGTGTGTGTTTTTTGGACAAACACACAAACACGAAGGCCAAAACGGTGAACGTCGCCAGGCCAAGCTTCCCCAAAGTAGTAGTCGTTCCAGGGTCCCAAATAAAACGAGGTGGGTAGCCCAAACTTGATGCAAAACGAAGGGGATCATGTTGTGTGGCCGGGGCAGGCGACGTCACCATACTATCTACATAAAAGGTTGAAAGAGAGAGGAAGCCATAGGTAGGTAGGTATGTCTGTCTATATATATACATCTCTCTCTTTGTGATGATGTTGTCACATTCCAGCGAAACATAAGTGAACAACAAAGAAAAACAATCCAAACTATACAAATAACATGTTTTGTTTTGTGACACTGTGAACATAAGCATGAATAACAGACAAAAGCTTGAAGGCACTATGAGAGAACGTACGTGTAAAAAGTTTACGTGAAAATGACAGTGTGTCAGGCATATCACCCACTTGACACCACAGACCAGACAAAATGTTTGTGTATGGAAGCATGACACAACACAACGTTTGTTGCACCAAACACAGGTATGACGTTGAACATTCATCCAACAACACACAAAAATGCTTTGCAATCCATGTGTACACAGATGAGTATGTGTTTGTGGAAATGGGACACAATGTGTGTATGTCGTTGTCGTTATCTAGTATGACTATCTCTTTCTGTGTCTGTCTGCCTTTGACTTTTTCACTCTCTCTGCTTTCTTGTGAGTCTACTACTCTTTGTATGTGGTTGTGAGTCTGTGTCTCTACACCTATCTCACTTTTCGTCTTCATCTTTACAAAACTTCCAAACTCACTCTGTTTTTCAAACTCTTGTGACTCTGTGAAGGCTTCTATCTCAGTTCTCTCTGTCTGAGTCTCTATCTTCTTTTGTGACACTGTCTGTGTGTCTGTTGTCGTGCTGTGAGAATCTATTTTATCGTCTCTCATTCCCTCCTTCCTTTTATCGTCACGTAGTGGAAAGCTTCTATCCTGCCTATCGACTAATCCTTTCGTTGAAGTTAGGGTCCGAAGATCATCAAAGGGCACAGGCTGAGGGTCCGCGAGGACGCGTTGATCGCCAAAAACAGATTCCAAGCAACCAAGATGGTCCGTGTGTCTATTTCGTTGCATCAATGAAAACGAAGTTGCGTTCTTCACAGTTGGAAGGGGGGGTAGCGGAGGAGGTCCTCTCCTTGGCAAAGCAGGTAGGGGGCAGGTAGGCGCTGGCGGGGCTTTCTTGACACGTCGTTGAGCAGTAGCAGGCTTGCAATTGCCCAGGTTGTCGCCATCGTGGAACATCTGTTCAGCATTCATTTGTGGGAAAGGGCAAGCAATATCATCGAAATGCTTCCCTGTTTGGGGTCTGTCTACGTACAGACCCACCGATGATGCAGTCTCGACCACACAGGTCGCATCAATTGCAGCAGGCTTCACCATGGAAGGAATCTCAGCCTCTGTCGTAGACCGTAGCCACCCTCCTCGCCGCGTCGTTGTCGTCCGTGGCCATCTTGTCGAGACCAAGTTGATTAATAAAATCATGACGCCTATCTGAAATGGAAGGGGCTGTCTTGCTGTCATCTCCGGTCGCAATCGACTCCGGAGGCAGTCCATCGTGGGCCTGTCGTCGACGTCTCGACCGCCTTCCCATACAGTCGAACACATGCACGTTCTCATGGTTCTCATCTTCACTAACCATAGCCAGCTCATCACCCTTCTGGTTGGAAGCTGCAGCGTAGATAGAAGGCTCAATTTGCTCATCATGTTTGTGGAAAGCTAATGTGTCGGTAGAAGGTCTGTCCAGCACCTCACCTTCTTGGTGGAAAGCTGTCTCATTAATAAAATAAAATTCGTTGAACACTCGTTCATCATAAAACCACGGGATTGGTTCTAAGATCGTATAAAAACCTCCATCGTCGCAACGTTTGCTCTTGTCTCGTCGCAGTCGCTGTCGTTGACGCTGTTGTTGACGTCTCGAAGTCATCGAAGAGATAGTCAAATAAAAAAATAAAAAAAATTGAATTTCCAAAAAAAAAAAAAAAAAAAAAAAGTTCAAAGAACTTCAAAGTAAACCAAACCGCCGTGCGCAAGGCATCATAACCAGATAAGGGTCATATCTATTAGATTACCCTTGTTATTGTTTGCCGGTTTATCATCGCAGAGTCTACGGTCGGCTGGTTGATCCGGACATCACTTAAGATAGACTCAAGGAACTAGAGAGGTTCCATGAACAGTCTTTGATGACGATTGATATCTGATGTCAGAGTAAAGTAGGAAACTGAACTATACTGGTCAGGTTGAGTAGAATATATGTAAAGCAGTCTAGTGAAAGTAGGACACTGTAAAGTAGGACACTGTGGAAAATATCAAGAATAATCTATCACTACCGGAATATATTTGCATCAGTGAGGCAATGTACTAAAGCAATATGGCATTGGTAAATGTATCCGTATGAGGTAAATGGCAGTACATGAGGATATTAGAGTTCCACTGGTATGACATGTAGGCACAACATACAACATATCAAAAGATGTATTCTATGGTGTAATACTCCCCCCGAACTCAATACCCGCATAAAGCAGAAAATTTTTAATCTCCCCCGATAAGCACATTCATATGAAATGCGTTGGAATGAAAAACATATGTCATGTAAGGCAAAAATGCAATAGATTCGTAAATACGTTTTGCAAATAAATCGGGGTAAATATGATCAGCACAAATGAAACACAATTTACGTAAAGCAATATGCAAAGAACTTATGAAACAACAGAAGGAAATATGTTTATGAGTTCGGTTTCAGCTTACAGATGTAAATCAACGAGTGCAAACAATACGCAACAGAAAATGCAAACGAAATTGTAAAAAGAAAGGTTATGGTATACTTGTATAACATATTATAAGCAAACTATATCTATACCAAGCTAAGTACGATGACAGAGTCCTGGGACTAAAAATAAATTGCATTGCATCAGAACAGTAAAGGTCCTGATTAAGTAATGAGAAGAAAAAAAATTGAAAACGTTAAATCCAATTTCTACGCTTGGGAAGACGTGAGGGCCAGAAGGGGCCACAGAGTCATAGCATCGTCAGGTACGGGGCTGCAAGTCAAACCAAAGTGCGGGGCCAGAAGTCCATGAACGAAACCCAGATCCACGAGTAAAAAAAAAAAACGAAGGAAGTCGCTGGCGCCAATATGCAACAACTGGAAACAAATGGGGCAAGAAAGAAATGTGAATGCCAAACAAAAGAAAAGGAAAACAACAGAGTCGATGACTGATTAAGTCCAGAGCCAGGGCCAGCATTTCCTATTCTGTTGTAAATGGGCGTTGTGTAAGGAAAGGAAAAACGATGGAGGTCCCGTCATCCAGATTGAGGCTGGTTGATTCAGTTTACAGTCATGCCTGACTAAATGTCGGTGCCTCCCCCGAAGTCTATACGTCACTCAATAATTGAAGAACAAGATGAAGGCGGGAGATGGAAGGGGGAAAAAATGTCAACTCGGTAAAAAGAAAAGCGATAATGCAAACGAATGAAATAAGAAGAGAAAATCCATTGTTCATTTCTCAAGGATAAGCAGACACTCCCCCACAGTCGGCTTATGGTCATGAAGGAAGTGTCATTCCATGGCCACGTTCAGACATGGGTGTTATGTTCCAGAAAAAGAAGATAAGTGAAAAGAAACCTGCAAATCAGAGAGGGAAAATTTTGTTGTCGATCCACCCCACGATCGTTACATTACACAAAGATGGAAAAGAAAGCAATGTTGGATGGGACCGAACAAAAGCAAACTGTCAATGGTGGGATATTTGGAGAAAATCTTTGTTCGTTGCATGAAATGAAAATAAATCGCAAGAAAACAAATCGCACGAACAAATAAACTAAAAGTAAGAGAAAGAAATTGAGCTTCCCCCAAAATCGTCACATTATATAGGATGCCAGTGCAAGCAGCACAGTACTATTGTCCAAATCATGCATAACAGCCACAAAAGGCAACACAATTATATGATTTCGATGTAGGCAGTTGCTTTGCTGCAGTCTTTAAATGAAGAGAGACCAACCAGATCAAAACGAAGAATGAAAGTGGGTGGGGGAGGAAACTTTGCCAAGTCTGTCACTGTCTGTCTAACGTAGGGCCAAGACGAAGAATAAGGGCCAAAAATGTCCAACGGCACACCACAACGAAGCCCAAAAACGTGCTGCTCCTCCCCCAAGCTGTAGAGAAGAAAGATGATGAGTATTAAAGCGATGAGGGACAACAGGGGACAAAAGACTTCCCTGTTCTGGTGTGTGTTTCCGATGCACACACCAAATCGAAGGTCGAAGGCTCACTGCAATCATCTGCAATCGAGACAGAAAATAATCATCCAGGGAAGCAGGAGCACAAAGGAAACAAAAGGAACAAATGCTTCCCTGTCAGTGTGTGTTTTTTGGACAAACACACAAACACGAAGGCCAAAACGGTGAACGTCGCCAGGCCAAGCTTCCCCAAAGTAGTAGTCGTTCCAGGGTCCCAAATAAAACGAGGTGGGTAGCCCAAACTTGATGCAAAACGAAGGGGATCATGTTGTGTGGCCGGGGCAGGCGACGTCACCATACTATCTACATAAAAGGTTGAAAGAGAGAGGAAGCCATAGGTAGGTAGGTATGTCTGTCTATATATATACATCTCTCTCTTTGTGATGATGTTGTCACATTCCAACGAAACATAAGTGAACAACAAAGAAAAACAATCCAAACTATACAAATAACATGTTTTGTTTGTGACACTGTGAACATAAGCATGAATAACAGACAAAAGCTTGAAGGCACTATGAGAGAACGTACGTGTAAAAAGTTTACGTGAAAATGACAGTGTGTCAGGCATATCACCCACTTGACACCACAGACCAGACAAAATGTTTGTGTATGGAAGCACGACACAACACAACATTTGTTGCACCAAACACAGGTATGACGTTGAACATTCATCCAACAACACACAAAAATGCTTTGCAATCCATGTGTACACAGATGAGTATGTGTTTGTGGAAATGGGACACAATGTGTGTATGTCGTTGTCGTTATCTAGTATGACTATCTCTTTCTGTGTCTGTCTGCCTTTGACTTTTTCACTCTCTCTGCTTTCTTGTGAGTCTACTACTCTTTGTATGTGGTTGTGATTCTGTGTCTCTACACCTATCTCACTTTTCGTCTTCATCTTTACAAAACTTCCAAACTCACTCTGTTTTTCAAACTCTTGTGACTCTGTGATGGCTTGTATCTCAGTTCTCTTTGTCTGAGTCTCTACCTTCTTTTGTGACACTGTCTGTGTTTCTGTTGTCGTGCTGTGAGAATCTATTTTATCATCTCTCATTCCCTCCTTCCTTTTATCGTCATGTAGTGGAAAGTTTCTATCCTGCCTATCGACTAATCCTTTCGTTGAAGTTAGGGTCCGAAGATCATCAAAGGGCACAGGCTGAGGGTCCGCGAGGACGCGTTGATCGCCAAAAACAGATTCCAAGCAACCAAGATGGTCCGTGTGTCTATTTCGTTGCATTAATGAAAACGAAGTTGCGTTCTTCACAGTTGGAAGGGGGGGTAGCGGAGGAGGTCCTCTCCTTGGCAAAGCAGGTAGGGGGCAGGTAGGCGCTGGCGAAGCTTTCTTGACACGTCGTTGAGCAGTAGCAGGCTTGCAATTGCCCAGGTTGTCGCCATCGTGGAACATCTGTTCAGCATTCATTTGTGGGAAAGGGCAAGCAACATCATCGCAATGCTTCCCTGTTTGGGGTCTGTCTACGTACAGACCCACCGATGATGCAGTCTCGACCACACAGGTCGCATCAATTGCAGCAGGCTTCACCATGGAAGGAATCTCAGCCTCTGTCGTAGACCGTAGCCACCCTCCTCGCCGCGTCGTTGTCGTCCGTGGCCATCTTGTCGAGACCAAGTTGATTAATAAAATCATGACGCCTATCTGAAATGGAAGGGGCTGTCTTGCTGTCATCTCCGGTCGCAATCGACTCCGGAGGCAGTCCATCGTGGGCCTGTCGTCGACGTCTCGACCGCCTTCCCATACAGTCGAACACATGCACGTTCTCATGGTTCTCATCTTCACTAACCATAGCCAGCTCATCACCCTTCTGGTTGGAAGCTGCAGCGTAGATAGAAGGCTCAATTTGCTCATCATGTTTGTGGAAAGCTAATGTGTCGGTAGAAGGTCTGTCCAGCACCTCACCTTCTTGGTGGAAAGCTGTCTCATTAATAAAATAAAATTCGTTGAACACTCGTTCATCATAGAACCACGGGATTGGTTCTAAGATCGTATAAAAACCTCCATCGTCGCAACGTTTGCTCTTGTCTCGTCGCAGTCGCTGTCGTTGACGCTGTTGTTGACGTCTCGAAGTCATCGAAGAGATAGTCGAATAAAAAAAATAAAAAAAAATTGAATTTCCAAAAAAAAAAAAAAAAAAAAAAAAAAAAAAAAAAAAAAAAAGTTCAAAGAACTTCAAAGTAAACCAAACCGCCGTGCGCAAGGCATCATAACCAGATAAGGGTAATATCTATTAGATTACCCTTGTTATTGTTTGCCGGTTTATCATCGCAGAGTCTACGGTCGGCTGGTTGATCCGGACATCACTTAAGATAGACTCAAGGAACTAGAGAGGTTCCATGAACAGTCTTTGATGACGATTGATATCTGATGTCAGAGTAAAGTAGGAAACTGAATTATACTGGTCAGGTTGAGTAGAATATATGTAAAGCAGTCTAGTGAAAGTAGGACACTGTAAAGTAGGACACTGGAAAATATCAAGAATAATCTATCACTACCGGAATATATTGGCATCAGTGAGGCAATGTACTGAAGCAATATGGCATTGGTAAATGTATCCGTATGAGGTAAATGGCAGTACATGAGGATATTATAGTTCCACTGGTATGACATGTAGGCACAACATACAACATATCAAAAGATGTATTCTATGGTGTAATACTCCCCCCGAACTCAATACCCGCATAAAGCAGAAAATTTTTAATCTCCCCCCGATAAGCACATTCATATGAAATGCGTTGGAATGAAAAACATATGTCATGTAAGGCAAAAATGCAATAGATTCGTAAATACGTTTTGCAAATAAATCGGGGTAAATATGATCAGCACAAATGAAACACAATTTACGTAAAGCAATATGCAAAGAACTTATGAAACAACAGAAGGAAATATGTTTATGAGTTCGGTTTCAGCTTACAGATGTAAATCAACGAGTGCAAACAATACGCAACAGAAAATGCAAACGAAATTGTAAAAAGAAAGATTATAGTATACTTGTATAACATATAAGCAAACTATATCTATACCAAGCTAAGTACGATGACAGAGTCCTGGGACTAAAAATAAATTGCATTGCATCAGAACAGTAAAGGTCCTGATTAAGTAATGAGAAAAAAAAATTGAAACGTTAAATCCAATTTCCACGCTTGGGAAGACGTGAGGGCCAGAAGGGGCCACAGAGTCATAGCATCGTCAGGTACGGGGCTGCCAGTCAAACCAAAGTGCGGGCCCAGAAGTCCATGAACGAAACCCAGATCCACGAGTAAAAAAAAAACGAAGGAAGTCGCTGGCGCCAATATGCAACAACTGGAAACAAATGGGGCAAGAAAGAAATGCGAATGCCAAACAAAAGAAAAGGAAAACAACAGAGTCGATGACTGATTAAGTCCAGAGCCAGGGCCAGCATTTCCTATTCTGTTGTAAATGGGCGTTGTGTAAGGAAAGGAAAAACGATGGAAGTCCCGTCATCCAGATTGAGGCTGGTTGATTCAGTTTACAGTCATGCCGGACTAAATGTCGGTGCCTCCCCCCGAAGTCTATACGTCACTCAATAATTGAAGAACAAGATGAAGGCGGGAGATGGAAGGGGGAAAAAATGTCAACTCGGTAAAAAGAAAAGCGATAATGCAAATGAATGAAATAAGAAGAGAAAATCCATTGTTCATTTCTCAAGGATAAGCAGACACTCCCCCACAGTCGGCTTATGGTCATGAAGGAAGTGTCATTCCATGGCCACGTTCAGACATGGGTGTTATGTTCCAGAAAAAGAAGATAAGTGAAAAGAAACCTGCAAATCAGAGAGGGAAAATTTTGTTGTCGATCCACCCCACGATCGTTACATTACACAAAGATGGAAAAGAAAGCAATGTTGGATGGGACCGAACAAAAGCAAACTGTCAATGGTGGGATATTTGGATAAAATCATTTGTTCGTTGCATGAAATGAAAATAAATCGCAAGAAAACAAATCGCACGAACAAATAAACTAAAAGTAAGAGAAAGAAATTGAGCTTCCCCCAAAATCGTCACATTATATAGGATGCCAGTGCAAGCAGCACAGTACTATTGTCCAAATCATGCATAACAGTCACAAAAGGCAACACAATTATATGATTTCGATGTAGGCAGTTGCTTTGCTGCAGTCTTTAAATGAAGAGAGACCAACCAGATCAAAACGAAGAATGAAAGTGGGTGGGGGAGGAAACTTTGCCAAGTCTGTCACTGTCTGTCTAACGTAGGGCCAAGACGAAGAATAAGGGCCAAAAATGTCCAACGGCACACCACAACGAAGCCCAAAAACGTGCTGCTCCTCCCCCAAGCTGTAGAGAAGAAAGATGATGAGTATTAAAGCGATGAGGGACAACAGGGGACAAAAGACTTCCCTGTTCTGGTGTGTGTTTCCGATGCACACACCAAATCGAAGGTCGAAGGCTCACTGCAATCATCTGCAATCGAGACAGAAAATAATCATCCAGGGAAGCAGGAGCACAAAGGAAACAAAAGGAACAAATGCTTCCCTGTCAGTGTGTGTTTTTTGGACAAACACACAAACACGAAGGCCAAAACGGTGAACGTCGCCAGGCCAAGCTTCCCCAAAGTAGTAGTCGTTCCAGGGTCCCAAATAAAACGAGGTGGGTAGCCCAAACTTGATGCAAAGCAAAGGGGATCATGTTGTGTGGCCGGGGCAGGCGACGTCACCATACTATCTACATAAAAGGTTGAAAGAGAGAGGAAGCCATAGGTAGGTAGGTATGTCTGTCTATATATATACATCTCTCTCTTTGTGATGATGTTGTCACATTCCAGCGAAACATAAGTGAACAACAAAGAAAAACAATCCAAACTATACAAATAACATGTTTTGTTTTTGACACTGTGAACATAAGCATGAATAACAGACAAAAGCTTGAAGGCACTATGAGAGAACGTACGTGGAAAAAGTTTACGTGAAAATGACAGTGTGTCAGGCATATTATCACCCACTTGACACCACAGACCAGACAAAATGTTTGTGTATGGAAGCATGACACAACACAACGTTTATTGCACCAAACACAGATATGACGTTGAACATTCATCCAACAACACACAAAAAATGCTTTGCAATCCATGTGTACACAGATGAGTATGTGTTTGTGGAAATGGGACACAATGTGTGTATGTCGTTGTCGTTATCTAGTATGACTATCTCTTTCTGTGTCTGTCTGCCTTTGACTTTTTCACTCTCTCTGCTTTCTTGTGAGTCTACTACTCTTTGTATGTGGTTGTGAGTCTGTGTCTCTACACCTATCTCACTTTTCGTCTTCATCTTTACAAAACTTCCAAACTCACTCTGTTTTTCAAACTCTTGTGACTCTGTGAAGGCTTCTATCTCAGTTCTCTCTGTCTGAGTCTCTATCTTCTTTTGTGACACTGTCTGTGTGTCTGTTGTCGTGCTGTGAGAATCTATTTTATCATCTCTCATTCCCTCCTCCTTCCTTTTATCGTCACGTAGTGGAAAGCTTCTATCCTGCCTATCGACTAATCCTTTCGTTGAAGTTAGGGTCCGAAGATCATCAAAGGGCACAGGCTGAGGGTCCGCGAGGACGCGTTGATCGCCAAAAACAGATTCCAAGCAACCAAGATGGTCCGTGTGTCTATTTCGTTGCATCAATGAAAACGAAGTTGCGTTCTTCACAGTTGGAAGGGGGGGTAGCGGAGGAGGTCCTCTCCTTGGCAAAGCAGGTAGGGGGCAGGTAGGCGCTGGCGGGGCTTTCTTGACACGTCGTTGAGCAGTAGCAGGCTTGCCTACATCGAAATCATATAATTGTGTTGCCTTTTGTGGCTGTTATGCATGATTTGGACAATAGTACTGTGCTGCTTGCACTGGCATCCTATATAATGTGACGATTTTGGGGGAAGCTCAATTTCTTTTACTTTTAGTTTATTTGTTCGTGCGATTTGTTTTCTTGCGATTTATTTTCATTTCATGCAACGAACAAAAGATTTTCTCCAAATATCCCACCATTGACAGTTTGCTTTTGTTCGGTCCCATCCAACATTGCTTTCTTTTCCATCTTTGTGTAATGTAACGATCGTGGGGTGGATCGACAGCAAAATTTTCCCTCTCTGATTTGCAGGTTTCTTTTCACTTATCTTCTTTTTCTGGAACATAACACCCATGTCTGAACGTGGCCATGGAATGACACTTCCTTCATGACCATAAGCCGACTGTGGGGGAGTGTCTGCTTATCCTTGAGAAATGAACAATGGATTTTCTCTTCTTATTTCATTCATTTGCATTATCGCTTTTCTTTTTACCGAGTTGACATTTTTTCCCCCTTCCATCTCCCGCCTTCATCTTGTTCTTCAATTATTGAGTGACGTATAGACTTCGGGGGGAGGCACCGACATTTAGTCCGGCATGACTGTAAACTGAATCAACCAGCCTCAATCTGGATGACGGGACTTCCATCGTTTTTCCTTTCCTTACACAACGCCCATTTACAACAGAATAGGAAATGCTGGCCCTGGCTCTGGACTTAATCAGTCATCGACTCTGTTGTTTTCCTTTTCTTTTGTTTGGCATTCGCATTTCTTTCTTGCCCCATTTGTTTCCAGTTGTTGCATATTGGCGCCAGCGACTTCCTTCGTTTTTTTTTTTACTCGTGGATCTGGGTTTCGTTCATGGACTTCTGGGCCCGCACTTTGGTTTGACTGGCAGCCCCGTACCTGACGATGCTATGACTCTGTGGCCCCTTCTGGCCCTCACGTCTTCCCAAGCGTGGAAATTGGATTTAACGTTTCAATTTTTTTTTCTCATTACTTAATCAGGACCTTTACTGTTCTGATGCAATGCAATTTATTTTTAGTCCCAGGACTCTGTCATCGTACTTAGCTTGGTATAGATATAGTTTGCTTATAATATGTTATACAAGTATACCATAACCTTTCTTTTTACAATTTCGTTTGCATTTTCTGTTGCGTATTGTTTGCACTCGTTGATTTACATCTGTAAGCTGAAACCGAACTCATAAACATATTTCCTTCTGTTGTTTCATAAGTTCTTTGCATATTGCTTTACGTAAATTGTGTTTCATTTGTGCTGATCATATTTACCCCGATTTATTTGCAAAACGTATTTACGAATCTATTGCATTTTTGCCTTACATGACATATGTTTTTCATTCCAACGCATTTGATATGAATGTTCTTATCGGGGGGAGATTAAAAATTTTCTGCTTTATGCGGGTATTGAGTTCGGGGGGAGTATTACACCATAGAATACATCTTTTGATATGTTGTATGTTGTGCCTACATGTCATACCAGTGGAACTCTAATATCCTCATGTACTGCCATTTACCTCATACGGATACATTTACCAATGCCATATTGCTTTAGTACATTGCCTCACTGATGCCAATATATTCCGGTAGTGATAGATTATTCTTGATATTTTCCACAGTGTCCTACTTTACAGTCCTACTTTCACTAGACTGCTTTACATATATTCTACTCAACCTGACCAGTATAATTCAGTTTCATACTTTACTCTGACATCAGATATCAATCGTCATCAAAGACTGTTCATGGAACCTCTCTAGTTCCTTGAGTCTATCTTAAGTGATGTCCGGATCAACCAGCCGACCGTAGACTCTGCGATGATAAACCGGCAAACAATAACAAGGGTAATCTAATAGATATGACCCTTATCTGGTTATGATGCCTTGCGCACGGCGGTTTGGTTTACTTTGAAGTTCTTTGAACTTTTTTTTTTTTTTTTTTTTTTTTTTTTTTTTTTTTTTTTTTTTGACTATCTCTTCGATGACTTCGAGACGTCAACGACAGCGACTGCGACGAGACAAGAGCAACGTTGCGACGATGGAGGTTTTTATACGATCTTAGAACCAATCCCGTGGTTCTATGATGAACGAGTGTTCAACGAATTTTATTTTATTAATGAGACAGCTTTCCACCAAGAAGGTGAGGTGCTGGACAGACCTTCTACCGACACATTAGCTTTCCACAAACATGATGAGCTAATTGAGCCTTCTATCTACGCTGCAGCTTCCAACCAGAAGGGTGATGAGCTGGCTATGGTTAGTGAAGATGAGAACCATGAGAACGTGCATGTGTTCGACTGTATGGGAAGGCGGTCGAGACGTCGACGACAGGCACACGATGGACTGCCTCCGGAGTCGATTGCGACCGGAGATGACAGCAAGACAGCCCCTTCCATTTCAGATAGGCGTCATGATTTTATTAATCAACTTTGTCTCGACAAGATGGCCACGGACGACAACGACGCGGCGAGGAGGGTGGCTACGGTCTACGACAGAGGCTGAGATTCCTTCCATGGTGAAGCCTGCTGCAATTGATGCGACCTGTGTGGTCGAGACTGCATCATCGGTGGGTCTGTACGTAGACAGACCCCAAACAGGGAAGCATTTCGATGATATTGCTTGCCCTTTCCCACAAATGAATGCTGAACAGATGTTCCACGATGGCGACAACCTGGGCAATGGCAGTTGCTTTGCTGCAGTCTTTAAATGAAGAGAGACCAACCAGATCAAAACGAAGAATGAAAGTGGGTAGGGGAGGAAACTTTGCCAAGTCTGTCACTGTGTGTCTAACGTAGGGCCAAGACGAAGAATAAGGGCCAAAAATGTCCAACGGCACACCACAACGAAGCACAAAAACATGCTGCTCCTCCCCCAAGCTGTAGAGAAGAAGGATAATGGGTATTAAAGCGATGAGGGACAACAGGGGACAAAAGACTTCCCTGTTCTGGTGTGTGTTTCCGATGCAAACACCAAATCGAAGGTCGAAGGCTCACTGCAATCATCTGCAGTCGAGACAGAAAATAATCATCCAGGGAAGCAGGAGCACAAAGGAAACAAAAGGAACAAATGCTTCCCTGTCAGTGTGTGTTTTTTGGACAAACACACAAACACGAAGGCCAAAACGGTGAACGTCGCCAGGCCAAGCTTCCCCAAAGTAGTAGTCGTTCCAGGGTCCCAAATAAAACGAAGTGGGTAGCCCAAACTTGATGCAAAACGAAGGGGATCATGTTGTGTGGCCGGGGCAGGCGACGTCACCACACTATCTACATAAAAGGTTGAAAGAGAGAGGAAGCCATAGGTAGGTAGGTATGTCTGTCTATACATCAATCCATCCTGATTTGTCGATAGGCCTGAAAAAACAGGCTGCCAATTTGCCCAGGGTGGGATAATCTATTGCCTTTTTGTCCCGGCTCGCGCAGGGAAAATTGTATTTGCCATCCACAACCACAACTTTCGTGTTCCTTGCTGTTTTTGCGATCACCAGTGCCACCAGTTGATATGGTCGAAACAAATAGTGATTTAGACAATAAATTCAATGCCGAAATGTCTCTTGGTGTTGCCGTTTTCAAGCATATCACGTCAGTTGGAGTCAGGTGGCAGGAAACACCTGATTTTTGTGGTGGCATGATTATGTAATTTTTAAAAAACCAAACTTTGCAGCTTTCCCCTGCACTCAATCGTGGTCCGTTCAAGTCGGGAGGAGTGCCAATCGACTGTTCAGGACACGCGCTACCCGAATATGCAATAAAAAATTTCTGGTGGGCGGTGGCACCGGACCCCCACCCACAAAGGAAAATCCCTATATTTTTTACAGTGGGTACCGACTTGGATTTTTTTCGAAAAAGCTGTCAGTGATTCGAAGTGCACTCACCAGGACAACTGGTGTCACGACCGGTCTGAGCGGGGCTGCCGCGCCCAATGCGGGCGGCCCTACAAAGATTACTACTCGCTCAACAGCTAAGGCTGCCGCGCCCAATGCGGGCGGCCCTGGCTGGAAAAGCGGTAAGGCAGTGGCACCGCCAGCTCCTGGTCGTACGCACCGAGAAAACTCAGCTGGAAAGCGGTAGTGAGTAGCGTGTGTGCAGACAGGTGGTCCAAATCGGCACCCAGGCAGTATATCCTCTTCTCAACCACACCGGACCACCAAGGGACACGGGAAGGGGGGGACCCGCCACAACCATGATCAAACCAGTGTAGTATCTCAGTAGACTGCCTGGATCATGTTGGCGGTGGGACCCCCCTCCCTCTCCCGTGCCTCCTCGCGTGTGGTCTGGATCGGACGTCTGGTTGTATATCTTTTTTGGACCGCTTTGGACCACGCACACCCTGCAATGTGAGTTGTGTCGGCCGTACCGTCGGCATGGGACCAAGGTGCAGTCGACACGTGGTCCAAATCTGCACCAATGCAGTATACTCTCTTCTCAACCACACCGGACCACCAGGGGACGCGGGAAGGGGTGAACCCACCGCAACCATGATCAAACAAGTGTAGTATCCCAGTAGACTGCCTGGATCATGTTGGCGGTGGGTCCCCTCCCTCTCGCGTGGTAGAGGGGCGTGTGTGGTCCGGATCGGATGTCTGGGTGTATATCTTTTTTGGACCGCTTTGGACCACCCGTCGGCACCGAGGTCAGTACCGACGACACACTGCCTGTGTCATGGTGGCGGTGGGTCCCCTCCCCTCTCGGCCGACCGACGGGTGGTCCGGGTCGGATGTCTGGACGTATATTTTTTGTGGACCGCTTTGGACCACACACATGACACTCATGACGGTAGGTGGTCCAGGACGACACCCAGGTCGTATATTTTTTCTGGCCGGTTTGGACCACGACTCACACACACACACACACACACACACACGTCGATCGAACCAGTGCGTCACCTCGCGTGACTGCCTGGATCATGTTGGCGGTGGGTATGCCTCCTCTGCGGTGTGTGGTCCGGGTTGGATGTCTGGACGTATATATTTTGTGGACCGCTGTGGACCACGCGCTCGTCGAGCAGCTGACGGTGTCGACGAGACCGTGAGTTCGCTCGACGAGACTGCCCCTGCTGTCACCCGGTGGTCCAAATCCGCCCGGATTTTTCTAGTCTGTTCTTTTGGCGCTTTGGCCTGCCTTTGGGGCCTTGTGGTCCAAAGGAGCGGTCCAAGCAGTCGAGAATTTAATTAGGCACAGAGTGCGGATTTAGACCACCGCGGGGAGGGTGGACATGCCATGTCCCGGGCTGAGCCGCAGGCCGGGATTTGCGGGAAAATTTTGCGTTGGCGTGTGAAAGTTAGTGTTTTAATCATCAGTACAATTTCAACTCCTAGCAAAAGTTGGCATGCGAACCAAGAAGGGCCACTTGTTGGAGGGAGGTGGCGCTCGAGAAATCGAAAAAAATGAGTTCAGGCGGTGTGCCACGTGTTCAAATACTGCTTTTAGCCCCGCGTGCAGGCGAAGTTCGACAAAGGTCCAGAGAGAGAGAGAAGAAAAAGAGGAGAGAGAGAGAGAGATAGAGAGACAGAGAGACAGAGAGAGAGAGAGAGGAGAGAGGAGAGAGGAAAGAGAGAGAGAGAGAGAGAGAGGAGAGCGAGAGAGAGAAGAGAGAGAGAGAGAGAGAGAGAGAGAGAGAGGAGAGCGAGAGAGAGAGACAAGGATCGAGAGAGAGGGAGAGGCAGAGAGAGAGAGACACACAGAGAGAGAGAGACAGACAGAGAGAGAGACAGACAGAGAGAGAGAGAGAGGAAAGAGAGAAAGAGAGGAGAGAGAGGAGAGAGAGAGAGGAGAGAGAGAGAGAGAGAGAGAGAGAGAGGGATCGAGAGAGGGAGAGGCAGAGAGAGAGGAAAGAGAGGAAAGAGAGGAGAGAGAGAGACACAGAGAGAGAGAGAGAGAGAGACACAGAGAGAGAGAGAGAGGGAGAGAGAGAAGACAGGGGGGGGGGTATGGACGATACGGGGATGGGAGTACGAGGAGAAGAATATGTATCATTTTTATTTTTGTATGAAAATGTATCGTACTCTTATTCTTATCGTCTTCTTATTCTTATTCTTCACTCTTATTCCCGGGAAGTCTTTCGAATTTTTTTTGGCGTCAACATAGTCGACATAAGCCCCCAAACCTTGAAATGGGGCGACGGTTTTTCCAAAACAGTCCACAATATATTTTAGAACATGCTCAGTCATGGCATGCTGCAACGCCTTTTCTTCCTCTTCATGAGGAATAACGGCGTTTTTATCCCCATCAACCATGGAAGTCTCTGATACAGCACAAAAAAAAAAAACAAAAAAAAAACTGATACAAGAAAATGCAGTGGTATGGCAAAGAAGGAGAAGCTTAAGAAGGAGAACAAGGCAATGTTACCTTGTTCACTTGATTCAGCAACAGAAGCAGAAGCGTCGTCCGCCATGACGGTTGATCTCGGGGCTGGGAGGTGGGTTTTTCCCTCTTTTTTGGAGGGCGCACGACATATTCCGTAGGGGTCCATGTCCAGAATGAAGAAATTATAGCGATGTTTGCGGACAGATCCAAGATGCTTCGGCGTCTTCCTACCATTATTGGCTTTTTTTCTTGCAAAAAATACCGCTATTTTGGCCACACAACAGAACGAGACTGCTATGACCCTCCACCCTAGGTTCTAACTTCGATGATTATAGCGACAGTGTTTTAAATTTTGGTACTAAGAATCATCGAAATATTCCAAAGATTATTCCTCGTGGCTTTGAGCTTCCGTGACGCGAGGATGTCTGAAGAATCATCAGATGATCCAGAGGACGTTGACAGATAAAAAAGAAAAAATTAACAGATCTAACGGTAGTACTACAGCGGAAACCTCTTGACCCGTGCACCCGCCTTGTTGTATTAATACATTTCTGAACATTGCACGAATACTATGTTTGCATGTGAAGATGGTTCCAAGAACAGCAGTGACAGCTCTGCCGGTTCCGAGAACAGCTCGCCATTGGACGGTTCACCCGAACTCTTTAACCATCCTTCCAATTTGACAGACAAGTTACAGAAGAAAACACCAAATCCTAGAAGCTTCGTTACTTGTTCCTTCCTACGTTGAACGGTCCAGTCCAGAGTGACCATCCACATAGGAAGAATCTACTCAAACTCGGAAGACAAATGTAACCATCCACTATGCTTGTTTTCAATTTCGTTTCTGGATCCGGCTATTGCACGCATAGTACGTTTTGGTTGTTCATATGCAGATGCTTCCGAGGATGAATCTGGCGATGCCGACGACAGCTCGGACGATTTGTCTCGAATCTTTTGTGATATTCAGATAAGTAAATGATACAGGCGGGGGGGAGGTATACGGATATTGGTTCGTTTCTGAATGTAATACTATCATACGCTCTGCACGCGTAGTACGTTTTGGTTGTTCATATGCAGATGGTTCCGAGGATTCCTCTGGCGATTCCGACGACAGCTCGGACGGTTCGTCCCGAGTCTTTTGTGACAATCAGATATTAAATGAGGGATGCAGGCAGAGGCGGGGGGGGGGGGGGGGGGGGCGCGACCGCATCCAGCACGGCCGAGAGCTGCGGGTTGGCATATTTCATTATTTCCCTGGTCTTGGCCGCCATCTCGACCGACCCGCCGCCCACAAAGCCAGTGCGCTTCTTCTTGAAGGAAACAGGCGCATCGCTGGTAAAAGCGCGGCCGGCGTGCCTCTTGCGCCAGGGCTTCATGTTTCCTTCTGTTCAAAATCTGTGCAACGAAAATTAAAAAATCTCACTTGCCCTTCTTAACAACGTCCGCTGGCTTCTTCTTCTTCGTTTTTTTGGGCTTCTTGGCAGACAGCGCGGCCTCCACTGCCGCCCTGGCTGGTTCGGCCTGGTTGACTAGCAAGCGAGTCCTGTCACTCAAGAACAGTGGCATATCTTTTTTTCAATATTCGGGGAGAAGTTTTAAAAAAATGATGCAGCAGCAGCAGCAGGAAGGCCCGGTCGAACGGCTGCCGGAGCCGGAACAGCAGCTGGGCGAGAAGACAATCGAGGAGAAGATACTTGACTATGTCGACAAGCAGAAATGCAAGGGCAAGAAGAAGAAGAAGCAGCATCCGGCAGAGCAGCTGCAGCCAACCGAGTTCAAGCGGAACATCGAAGTCTTCTACCCGCGCGAAAAGGGAGCGGGGCAGCTGTTTGTTTTAGTGAGAAAGTCGGAGCGCGGCAAGACCCATTTCCTGAAATGGCTTTTGTACAGCCTGTGCGCGCGCAAGAAAGACCCGTTCCAGTACGGCCTGGTCATGGTTCGCACCAAGTTCAAGAACAGTTTTTCTTTTCATTTTGCGAGCAAGCAGCACTGCAAGATCTACGAAGGGTTCAGGATGGACATCTTGCAGAACTACGTGGAAAACCTCAAGAAGCGCTATCTTGAGAACAAGTACCTGGAGCCGTCGTTCATTGTTTTTGACGATTTGGTCGGCATCATAGACAGTACTGATCGATGGATGCAGAACTTTTTTGGTACATACCGTCACTATAACATCACGATCGTCATCGCAGTGCAGTACCTCACCGGGCGGAACTCCGTATCGCCGATTATGCGCGAACAGACGTCACATTGCATCATGTTCAACTCGAAAGTGCAGCGGACCCTTACCAACATATGGGAGAATTTCGGCCAGCTCTTTCCCAAAAAGGAGTTTATGGCTCACTTTGCCCAATGCACGGATGAGCGCAACGTGGGGACGCGGCATGCTGCAATGATTTACCACGAGCATTTAGACAGGCTGGAGTTAAACTATAAGTCCTGGCTCGCTCCAGCTTCGTAACCAGATGGCAAAGTCATCCTCAGAGGGCCGGACCCGCCCAAGCCGCCGACCCGTGCGGACATCCAGAAACAGGAGCGCCTCAAACAGCTGGCGTACCGCGCTCCGAGCTGGCTGCCGACTTCGCTTAAGGGCATGTCGCGCCAAGAGCGAGAAATGATGCAAAGAATGCTCTTCTACGGTGACCGCGCGAGACAGCGCCTGAAAAAGGACGGCAAGACCATGGCCCAAAGGGACAAGGAGATCCTCCAGAAGCTGGACCAGCAAACTCGGGACGCCGAAAGGTTGGCAGCAGAGCGGTTTGCGCAGCAGAACCAGCTGCAAGCTGCACCGTTCAAGCCCAATTTCATGTACACCAACCCCGGAACCACGGTCAAGTCGCTACCACACGTTATAGGTAACGGTCCGCTCGCCAACGGTTACGACAGCTCTTAAAGCGTTGGGCACGCTTGGCCTATAATATCAAGGGGAGGGTGGTCACAGCTGCCCCAAAAAAAAACAAAAAGTTCTGTCCCTTATAGTTAAAAAAGTCAAAATGATACTGGCCGCACTACCAGCTGATCTCTTGGTGGAAGTGCTTTCTTACCTCCGCGTCGGCGAGGTCGCGCACACGATCCGTCACCTCAAAGCGCACACGAGCCGGTTCGCGCGCGGCCGGTGGAAGCGGCGCAAAGTGCAGAACGGCGAGCTGTCCGGCCTGCACAAGTTCCTGAACGCTACTTTCAAGTACGACACCAAGTCGCTGCCGCGCCTAATCAACACCGTGTCGCGCAAGAGCGAGCACATCTGCTTTACCTGCACCCAAAAGAGGACGGTCGAGAACTACTGCGGCACCTGCTTCGTGTTCCACCACCGCGACCGGGTGATCACGCCCTTTGCCGCGTGCAGGCGCATGGGCCGCACGTCTTTCCCCGTGCCCAGGACGACGCGAGATTCTATTGTGGCGCTAGCGTACGTACCGGCCTACCGCTTCCGGCTGGCGTACGAGGACGCGGGCTGGCCCGTGCTGCAAGTAGACAAGTGGACCAGTTATTTATGGCTGACGGGAGCAGAAGAGACTGCCGCCCGGTTCAAGCCCCGGTTCAACAGGGAGCTGTACATTACGGATTTTTAAATCTTCTTGATTTTTTAATTAAAACGAAAAATGCTCTGCGACGCTCTCAAGTTCGTTTTCTTTTTCCCCGTCCTGCTCGTAAGTCAGAACAGGGGTCAGGAGCTTGAAAGGAGGCACTGCCTCTTCTTCGGTGTCAATTGCACTAACTGTCTCGTCCAGAGCAGGCTGGAGCACGCTTGTTGTGTCTGGAGCGAACTGTCCAAGAACTGCAAATCCGTCGCGGACGCCCTCCAGATAGCTCACGGCAGCGGCGACGCTTGGTTCAAGGGGCTTGTTACTGACCCTGGGCTGTGTCCGCCGTGAGGGCCGCACGTTCCAGTCCGACGCAAACTGGCCCATGACCTCGACGGCTATTTCACTGCTACAAACCCACGTGCCACAGCGCTGGCCGCGCTGTTTCGGGAATTTGAATCTCGAAATGTGACCGTTGGTTAGCCGGTAGGGGTGTAGCTGGAGGTGCCTGCGGATCCGTTCCGCGCAACGGCTAGGAGTCAAAAAAGGAAACGTTTTCCCGGCAAAATCAACTAGCGAAATTTTCCCGTCAGGTGCCACTCGGCACGGTTTGTCGCAACTCATCGCCAAAAAAATTGCAAGGGCTTCGGCCTTGCTCTGCTTTTTCACTTTCTGACTTTAATAAAAGTCAGATTATGAGCTTTCAAATCTAGCACAATTGTGTAAACCGCGTGATCTGAGCGGCTGGTGTAGGATCAGCCGTATCAAGGGCCGCAGCGGCATGACTAGCGAAACTGTAAGAGGCTTTCACGGAAAAAATGGAATCGACAGTCCCGCGCCAAAAACCGGGCCGGCGCAGTTCTTGGGCATGGTGTTGCAAATGCGCCGCGAAAAATTCAACGGCTTGGCGGCGTAACCGTTCGGCTCTGGTCTCGCGTGGCAGCTGTGTAAGCCTAGGCGGGATTACGTATTTCAGGTCACCCAGGACCCGGGCATAGTCCGAGGCCAGCCTTACGCCCTGTTGCACAATGGCCTGCACAATCTTGAGCAAGTCCGGCTCGTGCAGTGAGGGCACCGCCTTGCTCATCACCTTCACCTTCTCATAAAACATCTGCGTTTTGAGATTGCCGATCCCTTCTTCTTTGTTTTCGTACTCGAGCGTGTGCCCCAAAACCCGGCTGAAAAACACCGGCCGGGCCACGAGCGACTGGTTGCCGTAAAGTTCCCAGGCCACGTTGGCGTAGATGGCTCGCAGCAGGTGCGGGTAGCTGATGCGGAATTCACTATGGGCGCGCTCTTGGTAGAGGTGTGTCAGGTCTTCGAACGTGTTCTTAAATCCTCCGCCTTTCATGGCCGCGGACACTTGGCTGTTAGGCAGCACTTGGCTAGGCCGTTCGATGTTCTTCTTGTGGCCGGCGTTCACCAGGGACTTCATCCAGGGCAGCGTGCTGACCTTCATTTTTTTCGCGGGCGGCATGGCAAGGGGCTGGTTGTCCTCTTCGGCCAGGATCTCTGCTCGGTGCGTCGTCCAGCTCAGGTAATCTGACTTGGGCCTGTCGCCTTTAAGCAGCATGCTGGCATCAGGCGCCATTTTCGCTCTGTGCTTAAAGTGGTTCTCGGTGCCGTAGATCATGTGCCGGTAGATTATCAGCACCCCGGCCGACGAGGCCGTAGGCAAGGCGATGGGCTTGCCGACATAGATAGAGTCTTGGTAATCGCTTTGCTCGTCCGGGTCCCGTCGGGGGTCCGCTCCCTTTTTCGCCACCCGGTGTTGCAAAACGTGCTTGTTGCGGCCGATGACCGTAAACGTTATATACTGGTCGTCCTCCACCGGCAAGAACTCGCTGAACTTCCACAGCTCGGCCATGCGACAGCCGAGGATAGACAGCAACAAAAAGGACTGCAGGGCCCACAGCGGGTGCCTCTCGCTGGGCGCAAACGGGCCGTCGTTGGCGCGCTTGGCCTCGGCCGACTCAAAGCAGTCTGCCTCCGCGAGCATGGCCCGGTAGAGCTCGTCCAAGAACGCGCACCAGGGGTCCAAGTAGAGCACGTGCCTGTTCTTGAGGTTGGCCATGGTCGCTTTGCTGGTCTGCAGGGCCCCCCTGGCATTCACGTCCCTGTCGCGGAAGTAGCTGCCTCCTTCCGTGAACCACCTGCGCACAAAGTCTTCTCCCAGACACAGCGCGAGGGCTGCTTGGATTTGTCTTGTACCTCTTTTACCGAGGCCAAGATCAGCCACTCGACTACAAAGTCAGTGTAGTCTCTGCTGCGTGAACTCAGCCCTGGCCTGGCCGCATCTACCAGGTCGTTGATGAACGGCAGGAACTGCTCCACGTCTCGCCGCAGCCTCAGCAGAGTCGCACAGAAGGCCAGCAGGCACGTAGGGAAAGGCCCTTCTGTCTTGGTCACGATCGATTTGATCCACCTGTCTTCGTCGCCGAACAGGACCTTGCGCAGCGTGGTGGTCTTGCGGCCTACCACGTCGGCGGAGCTGGCGGGGAAAAGCAGGCCGCCGCCCTCTTGCTCCACGATGATAAAGTTCAACTCCGAGGCCTTGTTTCTCTTGAGCAGCTTTGTTTTGTCCAGGCCGCTGTTCACGTACAGCAGGTGCGCAAACTGGTGGTCGTCGCTGTTTTCTTTGGTCAGGAATTCCGACCAGTGGCCCCGGCGTCCCGAGATGATCTTGGCGAGCACGGGCGAGGGCTCGTGGAGGGCAGGGTCCACGCCGCACGCACAAAGGTGCATGCGGTCGAGCACCTGGTCCCGGTAACGGTCCCGCAGCTCGGCGAGGCTGGCCACGAAATTGTCCCGCAAGTCTACCCATTCCGCGGCGCTCATCTTGGTCTTGAGCGGCAGTCGTTCCGGCCAGACCGGCACCGGCTTCTGGCCCGCGCGTATCTCCTCGAGCGTGGTGCTGTTAAAAGCGTCGATCACCTCCTGGGGCGGCCTGGGGTCAATCGTCACGACCGGACGGTGGTTGGGCTCCGCGCCAAGCCGGCCACTCGCGGCCCACTTTGCCATCTTCTTTCTTTTGTTTAATGACTATAGGGTACAAGATTTGTTTTTTCAGCAATAGCCACAACACCCGCGGCCAGCATCTTTCTCTTTTTTTTCTTTTTCTTTTTCTTCTTGGCGTGGGGGCCAGACAAAAGATGGCTCGCGAGCGGGCGCGCGAGGCCGCTGCCGTTCAGTGAACCAGCCAAGGCAATGAAAGGCCAGCCCTGTTCTTCGCACACGAGCGCGAACATGGCGCTTTGGCGGTGGCGCGACTCGGCCTGTTTCAGTTCTGGCACCTGTGCCGCTAGCTCTTCTTCGTCCATCAACAACAGGAAAGCACGGAGAAGAGTCTGATAATTGACAAAACACCTTCTCGCCCACGCGTACCTCTCTCTCAGCTTCTTTAGCACTCGGGGCCAGCAGACGTCGACCTTTTTGAAGAGGCGTTCCAGCTCCTCCAGCGTCTGTTTGCTCGGTTCGCGCCGGCTCAGGCCATAGCCTAACAGGTGACACAGTTGGCTGGCTCGGTCGGTAGTCAGGGGGCCTAGCTTCTCCCTGCGCCAGATGTACGCGAGGCGAGCGGGCGTCGGGTTCTGTGCCCTCCACTTGTGGGTCAGGCGCCGGGCCTGTGCTAACAAGGCTGGGCTGACACACGACGCAGATTGATTCACACCTCGCAGATTGAAAGTCTCTCTTATTATCTGACGAAAGCGGCTCAGGCGAGTGTAGCCGACATGTCTGGGAGCGTGTTGCTCCCTTACCATCTGCCCATTGACCAGCCAGCATTGTGAAGTGTACAACTCGTGCTCTGTCTTGACCAGGCCACACTTGGAGCAGTACGTACCGGTGGTTGCTAGGCTAAACGTCCAATTGTGTTCGCAGGACATATACGAAAAGTGACAGGCCAGCAGAGAAAAAACTTACAGATTACGAATGTGGACGTTTAAGATTCAAGAGTTGAAACAACCAACGAAAATCAGAAAAGGGGACAAGAAAAGGCGCCCAGAAAAGATGCAAGGTACCGAATCGTACAAGGGCAAGTGTCTGCACTGTTCCCACGGCTGTGCAAGGGACGACGGCAGGTGGTACGGCTTGCCGATAGCCCACGCGGACGAAGAATTGTTCGTCTGGGGTCACTTTTGCTCTATGGGCTGCGCGGCCAAATTTGCGGAATATGGTATAGCCGAGACGCTGCGTTCGCGTGCAATGGATCTGCTGCACAGCTTCCTAAGAGTCAATCTACACAAGCAGCTAGTACAGCCTGCGCCACCACGCCACGAGCTAGTAGACTATGGCGGACCGCTAGACATCTCGGCTTTCAGGGCAGTGGGACGGGTTGTAAATTGGTACGTGCCAGTGCACCGCAAAGAAACACAAAAGAATTTTATTAGCAAGCTCGCTGGCCGCAAGTACACGCTAAGGAGGCTTAAGCGCCTGCCTGGGATTCGTCTCTCTTCCTCTTCGAGTTCTTCTTCTTGCGTTTAACCACCCTGCGCTGTTCGCTCTCCTCGGCGGCGCCGTCGGTGGTCAGGGTGAGGGGTGCCAGCGCGGGCAGAGCAGACGGTGATTCGGCGTCGGCCAGGATAGTGTACTTGAGCCACGGGCCGCCGTCCCGCTTGAAGACGAGGTGCAGCACGTTCGGGGCAGCGCCGACCAGCACCCGGCCAGTCTTTTTCTCCTGGATAGCGCACGACTTGAGTATCTTCTTGAGGACCTCGAGGGCGTAGACACACTCGCCGGCTTCGGTAGGCGGGTGTGACAGGTCCGAGCGCAGCAGCGAGTCCTTGTCCTCCGCGAGCAGGGCGATGCCACCGAGCGAAGTGCGTGCCAGCCGACTTGCGTCCACCGCCCGCAAGGAGGATTCGGTACAGAGCCTGTCCCCTTCCACAAAAAGCCGGCAGTGCGAATTGGATTTGGAGTGATGTCGGATCACGGCGTTCAGGGCGGGGCCAGACACTTCGACGAGTCGGTCGACATTGGTCCACTCGGTCGTTGGCAGAAAAGCAGCCTCCTGGGACACGAGCAGCGAGGTCAGGTCACTGTAGTGCTCGAAGGATTTGGCCTCGTTGTAAAACTTGACACACAGCTTGTTGTCGACCGGGACTGAGAGTTCTAAGACCATGCCCTCGCGGAAAGTAGAAAGCCAGCAGGACATCTCCTTGAGATCGACGCTGAACACGCACTTGGGGAACATCAGGTTGACATAATCACCATTGGCGCTCGAAAAGGGGACCACGAACTGTCCGACCAGCCCGTCGGCCGCGCTGCAGAGCACGAGCTTGTCGACCGTGGCCTCGATTCGGGCCTCCAGCAACAGCGGGGACAGCGAGTCGAGCGCCCGTCTGAACGCGATGCCGTGAGACTTGGACCTCCAGAGAAAACGAGTAATCATTTTGTGAGACGTTTGTACTTTTGCCACTTTTTTCAATTCTTTCTAATTAAAACTTTTAAATTGTGAGATTCGAGATTCGAGATTTAAAAGTCGAAAAGGAAAAACCGTGCTGGCAACATGAAAACACGCCCACAAATCAAATGTCTATCGTCACTGACAACAACCAAGTCAAGGCCTTTGACCAGGCGGCCGATCCGAAGAAGCTGCACCTGTCGGAGCCACGAAGTGCGTACGGAAGCATCTTTTCGAACTTATGCTATGACAAAAAGAGCCTGACGCTGGTCCTGCCCGCCATGCAGCTGGCCTGGGACCCGAGCACGTACGACGGCAACAAGTCAGCGAAAACAACCATTGACCTCGACTTCAAGCACGCGCAACAGTATGGCGCGGTGCTGCAGGCCTACCAGGTGATACGAGCGAATCGTGCCTAGGTTTTTTTGGTTCGACTTGGCATTCACTGCGTCCTTGTACATAATGTAAGGAACCCCACCCGACTCGATCTGTGCGCGGCAGACTGCGCTCCAGAGCTCGCGAGCCTTGACGGTACGCCTCGCCAGGCCCAGCCTCTCGGCCCGCTTGTACTGTGACTCGAACTCCTTGCCGTAGAGGGCGTCCAGGTCGCCTACGCCCGTCTCGTCCGGGCAAAAAAGGCTCCAGTCACCGTCATTCTCAACACGCTCCATGAACAAGTCTGGCACTGTCAGCCCTAGAAACAAGTCTCGGGCTCGCAGTTCTTCAGAACCGGTGGTTTTTTTGAGGTCCAGCCACTCGAAGACGTCAGGGTGGTGTACTGGCAGGTAGACCGCGATCGCACCCTTTCGCTTCCCGGCCTGATTTGCGTAGCGGGCAGTCTCGTTCAGCACTTTGCACAAGGGAACCACGCCGTCACTGTGCCCGCCCGTGCTGCGTATCAAGGAGCCCTTGGCCCTTACACAGCCGAGGTGCAGACCAATACCGCCTCCTCCCTTACTGATAAGAGCAACGTCTTTGATCGTGTCATAGATGCAGCTCAGCGAGTCGCCCTTAATCGGAAGCAAAAAGCAAGAAGAAAGCTGGCCCGCTCTTTTCAGCCCACTGTTAAATAGGATAGGTGACGCGTGTGTATAGAATTGCAATGACGTGATGTCATAGGTTTCTCTAATGAGTTTCAATGGCTCTTTAGACTCGCGGCGGTGCAGGTGGACGGCCACGCGGAGCCACATGTACTGGGCCGTCTCGCACGCGCGACCCTTACTGTCTTTGAGCAAATAGGACTTGAGCAGGGTCGAATAGCCAAAATAGTCATACAACAGGTCTCGTTCGGCCTTGATCATGGCGTTTAGCTGCCCCGAGTTTTGGTCCACGAATATGCTGTAAGCCGGTTCCATGCCCCACCTAAGCTGTTCCATGGACACACTGAAGGTACGTGGGCACTGCTTTGCGTGGCTGGAGGCCAGGAGACGACCACCCAGCTCTCCGTACTGCGGGTGCTGAATCGCGAGCGATGCACACGTTGACGCGGCCAGCGTGCCAAGTTCGCTCGTCGGCACGAAGTCGTACAGGCCTGCCACGACCTTCGAGGCGACAAAAACTGTGTCAACGGCGTCCAGATCTTTGGACAGGCTAGCAACTCGACCCAGAATTTTATCGAGCGAAACGGCTTGCGGAGCTCCATTGCGTTTCGTGACCTGCATCGGCCTCTATACAGAGTCTGTTTCATAACTTTTTTTTCCGTGTTCTGTCGCAACCCAAGCCCCGAAGACCGCATCTCATACCGAAATCTCACCACGGCCAGTAGCGGCATAGGAGGCCCACAGGAGCCAATGCGTTTTTCTGTGTTCTGCCCACAACGCCTCTCCGCCAAAAAACCCTGTCTGCCTATCGTTAAGGGCACCGCTCAGCCAGACAGCCGCAACCCCCGCGGCCAGTGCTTGCATCCAGGGTTGCGGTTTGTATATGGCCAGGCCAGCGACCGCTAGCCTGGCCGGAACACACCCACCCCAAAAAAGGGCACTATTATCCTTATTAGTCTGTGTGTCTGACATGTTAGCCTAACGAGTCAAAAACAGTATGCACAAGAAAAAATGTGTCACAGTTCAATTCTCTGTGGTCTCTGTCAGGCGCGCGCCTTTTTTTGTTTATTATTGAAATAAAAAAGTTTCCTGGAAAATAAAGTTTAATGGGTCGTTTTCCGTTTCTTGTTACCTGCTGACGAGCCTTCCGTACCCTTTCTTTTTTTGGCAGACTCCATCAGCAGCCGCTGCGCGTCCTTGCTCCAGGTCTCGTGGTGCCATGCACACTCCGTGCACATTGGCTAGCTTTGCGATCCTGAATGTAGCAGTGCTAGTGCGTTTCCCGGTCACCTGTTTACTCTCCTTCTGACCTGTCTCCTCGACCACAAGCCCCGCCTGGCCGAGCACAAAGCTAGCCAAGGCCTTGCACTTGCTGCCTTTCTTGCTCTTGATGCCTTGTTTGGAAATACCTGCCGACGAATCCTTGACCTTTTGTGCCAGAGCAGCCAGCGTATCCTTCTTGTCTCGCAACAAGGACAGCGGGTAGGTCTTGCTAGCGTCTTCAGCAGTTCTGCCAGCGACTCCGCGCCCAGCACTTGTGCCAGTCCGTTCAGCGACTGGTACATAGCGAGCGCGCTCTTGGCGTTGACGGGAATCTGCCTACCGTCATCGTCCAGTTGCCACGCACGCCCCTCCTGGCCTTGGCCGAGCGCGAAGTTGTCCAGCCGGTCGCCCGCCCTCTTGCACCGCTGCAAAAACAGCTTGACTTGTTGCGCCCACTCGTGCACGAGCCATTTAGCTGCCACTGAGTCTGTTGATGCCTGACACTTTTTGACCAGCTCCTCACGCATCTTCTTGCAGTCGCCAAGCGCGCCAGGATACAGAGACAGCACGCCCAAAATCTTCATTTCGTGCTTTTCGTTGTCGGAGTGGCGCTGCTTCTTCCACAGAAACTTGAGCCGCTGGTCCACGTCCTCTGGTGTCAGGACGACCCAATCGATCCCCTCGCGGATCACCATTTCCTCGCGGGTCGGCTCAGGCGGCATCCCCCCTTGCTCCTCCTTTTCTGCGTCCTCTTGTTCCTTCGCCTCCTCCGCGGCTTGTTTTTTGGCCTCGCGCTGTTCAGTGCTCAGGCGCGGCGGCAGCGCTACCCGGAAATCCTGCTGCACCAGCCAATCCCAAATCGCGGCCCCTCTGCTCTGGCGCTGTTCAGTCAGTGACGCGAGCAGCCTCAGCTTCAGCGAGCTTGACACTTCGATCCTCTTGCTCTCGCCCGACGACGGGTCGCAAACGCGTATCCACTTGTAGCCACGCTCGATGACGGCCCACGGGCTCTGTATGCCTGTAGTCCTGTACAACGCCTTCATCCGCGTCTCTTTGCCGGTGTAGTCCCGCTCGTACTGCTGGAAAATCTCACAGTGTTGCCAGGGCAGCGTAGTCTTGGACGCAGTAAACGCACGCGGTGCCTGCAGCCCTCCCTCGCCAAAGTACGCCCTGATGCAGGGATCCGACACCCGGCGCGCCCTCATCAGCATCTGGCACAAAATACGCGCTGGTGGGCCGAGCTTCGACACTTTACCCTTGCGCGCGCAGTGCAGGAGCACGAGGTCCACAGTCGACTGGATATCGACCGCTACACAGAGGCGAGAGGTGTGGATCAGCCCGCGAGCACCAGGAAGGGCAAAAAACTCGTTGATCATAGTCATCAGCTGTTTCGCCGTGCTCTTGGATGTCTGGCCGTCAAGCAGCGTGATGCTCGCGCCGTCCGCCCACGTCGCGCGGGCCAGGTCTTCTCGCGCCACGATCTCTGTCTCTCCTTGTGTCCGCTGGCGCCAATCAGTGCTCACAGTAGTGCGCACAGAGAGCGCGGTACCAGCGGAGCACGGCCTCCGTGGGCACAAATCGGGAAACGACTTGTGCAGCTTGTCATAGAGCGCCGCCGCTTCGCGCTGCGTGTGGCAGGACACGATAAACTTCTTGCCGTCGCGAATGGCAGAGACGATAGCACCGAACCAGTCCCTATGCGAAGCTACCACCATCAGCGAGCGCCGCAGGCACGTAGGAGTACAGGTGGAACTCGATCTGTTGTTGCGCCTCTTTGACTGTAAGCTTGCCCTCCTGCCGGCAGACCCCGCCCCCGTCGCAAAGCAGAAAATCATACAGGTGCGACGACCGGTGCACGTCCTTGTCCAGTACCAACAAACGCGGAGCGTCTTCGCACAGGGCGCGCAGCACATTATCGTTATCTCGCAGGCGGTTGCCGTTCGTTTCCGTGCAGATCGACTGGTTGAAGATCAACAGCACTTCGTCCAGCACCACCAAGTCAGCACACAAGAGCTCGTTGCGGCATCTATCCTGCTCTTCTGGCTTGAACAGCTTCCACAGCGATTCATGCTGAATCATTACCACACGCGCATCGCGGATGTCTCCGCGACTGGCATTCTCGTACATACAGACGTGGGTTTGGACTCCTTGTTCTCGCAGGTACTCTTCCAGCCGGCGGTCGCTGTCTTGGGCCTGAGAGATGAGGCCCACGACCCACACGATACGGCTCTTCCTCTTCTGTTTGAGCGTGTCGGCGACCGCCCTGAAGCCCGCGACGGTCTTGCCTAGGCCAGTCACCGCGTTGACGACCTGTGCTCGATTGGTATCGAAAGACACGGGGTGGATCACGTACAGCCCAGGCCTGGGCTGGTACATGTCGGCCTCCGTAGCGTAGCGCCTGACGTTAGCACAGCCGACTAGATCGTGAGGGGCGACTTCTGGTCTGTACAGCGACTGTTTGTCAGAGGCAGCGCATTCGACGGTCGTCACGCGCCAAGCAACGACGGGGGGCAGCAGCACTGGCACCGGCCGGCGAACTCCGTCGATCTCGATAGTCTTGCTGCCGGGACGAGGCGTCTCCACGCCAGAAAGAGTGCCAGCGGCTGCAATGTACTCATTGAGCGCCTCGACGTCTACAGCCGTGGTACGCACAAAGACAGCGTCGTGGACCAGCGTGCTGACGTTCTCTTTACCAAAAAAATCGATAACTCGCACCATAACCTCGTTCTCGAAGCGAGAAGTGAGAAAATGCACGAACCTGCCCCTGGCGTGGAAAAGCGGGGTCTGGCCGTCGGGCGTGGACGACAGATCGCTCGCTTCGCACCACTGCCACAGCTTGGGAAAGTACTTGGCCAGGCCAGCGACCGCTCTCTTGACGCTCGCGCGGAAGTTAGCCATTACTGGGTAGGTGTCGGCCTCCACTTCAGTGCAGTTATGCAACTTCAGCCAGCGCCCGCCATGTACCAACTTCAACATGTAAGACTTGATCAGCTCGTCGTCGTTCATGCCCAGCACATGTTTCACGTTAGCGATCACTTGCTCGCGGTTGACAACGAACCTTCTCAGGTACACCAGCTCACCAGCTGGCGCTGCCTCGAGCGAAGAAGCCAGCCAATGCAAGAAAAAGGGGACCGAATTACGGATGTCCAGCTCCACGTGGCCGGCGCCTAGCACGAGCCTCCGCAGCGAGACGGGCGCGTTCTGTAGGCCACCGTCCGCGTACAGCCTGCAGCCAACGAAGGGGCCCTTGCGCCGAGCTCGCATCACCCCGCGCGGCAGCCGGTAGCAAACTTCCAGGCCACCAGTAAGGTTCACGCTGTCGTACAGTGCACACAGGTACCGACGGTAGCTGCTTTCGAGGCGGTTGTCCTGCAGGAGCTCCTCGATCTTCGCTAAGTCGGCCTTCTCAGTCAACGTTAGCATCGACTTGCCGCTGCCAACCTTCTGTTGTTCGGGGCCGTCCTCGGTATTGGAGCCTTCGTCGATGACACCTAGCTCGGGCAGGGTGACGGGGCTTGAGGGTGGGCTGGGTTCGTCGTCTCGTGACATTTTTTCCGGTAGAGTGACACCTGAAGGCGAAAAACACAAAGTGAATAAAAAAGCGCGAAAATTTCAGAGTGTTTTGCGGGCGCGGTAAGTTTCCTGGAAATCAGCCTCGACAAATGGCGGGACGAAAAATGGCAATAGTTTCGTTCCGGCTTCAGATTACTTCTGGGTTTTCTTGGCTCGAAGATTATGACATAGATTTGTGACGAAACGGACCACCTTGCCACGTGGCAATGGCCTGCATATCACTGCCTTTTTGTACCTATATCACTGCCTTTTTGTGCAGTATCACAATATTTCGGCCATATCAAGGTATTTGGACCCGGCGGGACAAAAAGGCAATACGTGCCTGAACCAACCAAAGAGCACGTGCCACGACCTCGACCTAAGCTAAGGTAAAAAAGTAACGGATGGTCAGTCCAGCCTCACAATTCAAGAACCCAAGTACCACCCAAATGCGCAGACAGACACACGACCTACTCGACGGTACCGCCAAGCGCCGACGACTGACCTGCCAGCCACTCATCACACCGTTCGTACACACGATCAGCCCGTCCACTGTGCACAGTGTCCGAGCCCCGTTCACCTTGGCGACGCTGGCGCGACAGTCGGCGGCACCACCGTCCGACCAGGCGGAACTGAACGCGCTTACGCGGAAGTACCTATCGTTGCCGAACACCAATCACATGCTGCCTGCCCGAGTGATGCTACAAACGTCAGTTGAAATAGGCCAGGACCCTAGCAAACGGGACCTGGTATATATAAACTCCCTCAGAGCCTGCCCAGGCGAGAGGATGCTATCCGTGCTGGACATGAACATTCTGAGCGAGTACTGGAATTCTCCCGGCGAGATCGCGGAGCTCTTGCTTCTTCCACACGCGGCCCCGATCTTGCTGGCGCCCTATCTTGTCACTGAGCTGGCCAAGATAGTTTGCTCATACCTCGAACCAGCTGTTTGCTGCTATGATCCTATGCCCGCTCTCACGCTGGCTAACCAGCGCCCTGAACAGCTTCGTGAGCTTGGGCAGTTACCGCTGACAAAGTTCCCGCTGCACGAACACGCGTACTGGACGATGGTGCAGTCAGAAGAGGCACGCGCGCTGTATGGCGACCCCGTCTTCAAGGAAGCAGCAGCGGCTGGCTGGTTGGAGCATTGTTGTTTATGGAACGACACCGCAAACATATTTGTGCTGACACACCATGTAGTTCCCACCCAGGCCCGGTTGGAACTCCTCGCCCGGTACAAGCACATGTACTCTCTCTTTCCTCTCTCTTTCCTCTCTCTCTCTCTCTCTCTCTCTCTCTCTCTCTCTCTCTCTCTCTCTCCTCTCTCTCTCACTCTCTCTCTCTCTCTCTGTGTCTCTCTCTCTGTCTCTCTCTCTTTCTCTCTCTCTCTCTCTTCTCTCTCTCTCTCTCTCTTTCTCTCTCTCTTCCTCTCTCTATTTCTCTCTCTCTCTCTCTCTCTCCCTTAATCTCTCTCTCTCTCTCTCTCTCTCTATATATATATATATATATATGTGTGTGTGAGTGTGTGTATACCCCCTCTCCCCCCTCTTTCTGTCTCTCTCTGTCTCTCTCTGTGTCTGTCTGCCTGTCCCTCTCTCTTTCTCTCTCTCTCTCTCTCTCTCTCTCTCTCTCTTTCTCTTTCTCTCTCTTTCTCTTTCTCTTTCTCTCTCTCTCTCTCCTTTCTGTGGGGTGCCAAAATAAGCAACAACAACAAAGGGAAAGACTTCCCGATAATAAAATTGAAGAATAAAAATAAGAATAAGAGTACGATACATTTTCATACAAAAATAAAAATGATACATATTCTTCTCCTCGTACTCCCATCCCCGTATCGTCCATACCCCCCCCCCCCTCCCTGTGTTCTCTCTCTCTCTATATATATATACATCTATATATATCCCACCACCCCCCCCTCTGTCTCAGAGTCTCTGTCTCTCTCTGTGTCTGTCTGTCTGCCTGTGTCTCTCTCTCTCTCTCTCTCTCTCTCTCTCTCTCTTTCTCTCTCTTTTGTGGGGTGCAGAAATGGGGCGCTGAACATCCGCTCTCTCCAAGAGACCCACATTCCAAACAAATAGTCTCCACAGTAAAATATAAAAACCTCGACGAGCTTGTCAAGAGTCGAGGTCTTACCCAAGTACAGGCAGAGATCTAGATCGAGGTCTATAGTTCGTGCGCCATGGTAAACTGTTATATAGATTTATAGTTTTGTGTCATGGTAGATAGATAGATAGATAGATAGATAGATAGATAGATAGAAAGATAGAAAGAAAGATAGATACATGGATAGATAGATGGATAGATAGATACCACTACTACTACTAATGAGTCAGACTGCTGCTGCTAGTATAATATGCAGTTATCAAGTCTACGATTGGCGTGAGAGTAAACAAGCAGTGGCTGGGTCGATCCAGCTACTCCTTCAGGCAGATGGCTGTTGCAGTGACAGTTCTTCAGGCGGTCCCCACTCCCCCCCCCCCCCCACCATCTCCTGCTGCAACCAATGTTTGAACGATGTTGTGTACTTTTCGGTAACTTTTCTTGAGGTGTTAAGGGGCTAAATAAGCTATTTCTTCGCGTCTGTTTCGATTCAGTCCGTTTTTTTTTTTTTTTTTTTTTCATTTATGTGCATTTTTCCTTGGACTTGCCTTCAATGTGTTTTCCGTATTCCCCCCCCCCCCCCCGCTGTTTGTTTGTTTTTCGTTCCTGATGCATGTGGATGGATTTCACTTTGGTGCATTTTTCCTTTGACTTGCCTTGTGCTTTCCGTACCCCCCCCCCCCCCCCGACTGGTTTTTATTCGTTCGATTTTTTTTTTCTTATGTGGCCGGACTGCTTGCTTTTTCGAAATTTATTGTTTGTTTTTCATTCCTGATGCATGTGGATTGTTTTCATCCGCTCCCCCCCCCCCCCCCCAGCTTCCCGTTCACTTTAGTGCATTTTTCCTTGGACTTGCCTTGTGTTTTCCGTACCCCCCCCCCTCCCCAACTGGTTTTTATTCGTTCGATTTTTTTTTCTTTGTGTGTGTGTGTGTGGCCGGACTGCTTGCTTTTGAAATTTATTGTTTTTCATTCCTGATGCATGTGGATGGGTTTTTTCCCTTCGTTTTTTTTTCTTGTGGCCGGACTGCTGGGTATGGGGGATGGGGTATGGGGTATGGGGTATAGGGTATGGGGTATATGCATGGGGTATGGGGTCTGGGGGATGGGGGATGGGGGATGGGGTATGGGGGATGGGGTATGTTTGTTGCTTTTTCTTGTGTGGCAGTAGAGCAGCGTTCCGCTGAACCTTACCCTGACTCTTTGTACGTCGGTACATACATCATTGGATTTGAGAAGCAGAGTATGTCGGACGAGACACCCGCTGCAGGTGCCGAAGCAGCGTCTGACTCAGAGACATCTAGCGACTCGGATCTCGTAAAATCATCAAGCAAGGAGAGAAAAAAGAAGAAGAAAAAGGGAAAGAAAAAGGGAAAAAAAAGACAAGAAGAAAAAAAGCAAGAAAAAAGCTTCTCCTTCTGCTGCTGCTTCTGCTTCTGCTGCTGCTTCTTCTTCTTCTTCTTTTTCTACTTCTTCTTTGCCTGCCTTGAAGGTATTGATAGCGACTCCTCCCTTCTTCTTCTTCTTCTTCTTCTTCTTCTTCTTCTTCTTCTTCTTCTTCTTCTTCTTCTTCTTCTTCTTGTACTTCCTCTTTGCCTGCCTTGAAGGTATTGATAGCGACTCCTCCTTCTCCTCCTCCTCCTCCTCCTTCTTCTTCTTCTTCTTCTTCTTCTTCTTCTTCTTCTTCTTCTTCTTCTTCTTCTTCTTCTTCTTCTTCTTCTTCTTCTTCTTCTTCTTCTTCTTCTTCTTCTTCTTCTTCTTCTTCAGCTTCAGCTTCTGCCTGGAACGGGCTGACGTCATATATCAACAGTCGGAAACCTCTTCTGCCTGAGTTGCAAGTAGAAAACGAGATACAAAGAAAGAGAGTGCAAGAAGCTTAAGAGAGAGACGAGAGTGCGAGAGACTTCTTCTTCTACTACTATTACTACTACTACTACTACTGCTGCTACTGCTACTACTACTACTACTTCCACTTCTACTCCAGTAAAAGCAAGCAAAAGAAGAGCGGCATTGATCGAGGACAGCCCGCCAAAGCAGCAGAAGTTCGAAGAGAAGGACGCGACAGACCACACTAAGGTGGTGGACGGCAAGACTATCATATCATACCGGGTATCATACCCGGGTATGGGAGGGGTATCATTTGGCTGTGGATAGTAAGAGAGAGGTGGGGGTGGGAAGTACGGTTAGGTGGGGGGATGGGGGAGGGGGGGGGGGGGACCGATACTAAACCCAGGTGAAATTGGGGTCAATGCTTCAAAACAACACCTGATGATACCCCCCCCCCCCCCCTCATACCCCCCCCCCCCCCCAAATATCTCCCCGATGTATTGGACAGGGGTATGAAACAGGGGTATCATACCCGGGTATGGAACAGGGGTATGGGACAGGGGTATCATACCCGGGTATGAGACAGGGGTATGGGACAGGGGTATCATACCCGGGTATGGGACAGGGGTATGGGACAGGGGTATGGGACAGGGGTATGGGACAGGGATATGAGACAGGGGTATGGGACAGGGGTATCAATAATGATAAACTGAGATAATGATGATGATAATTTTAATAATAACGGAAACAACTTTTATATTAATACATCTTTGATACCAATACCACTGATCTCTCCTGCTTCATACTCAGCTTCTACGAGTGGTAAGTATTTTATTACTATAGTGTTTGTGTAAAAATAATAATAATAATAATAATAATAATAATAATAATAATAATAATAATAATAATAATAATAATAATAATAATAATAATAATAATAATAATAATAATAATAATAGTGCTTCTCTGTCAATGGCTGATGCATTTCTGCACATGCGCCTCCATCGTCTCACCCGTGAGGGGAGTACGAAGAATTGACGATAAGCTCTAATGACACCCCCGCAAGGGCAGTTCCAACACTTCCAGACGGGCCGGTATGTTCAATGAAAATACTGGTCCAGACGGATCGGTATGTTCAATGAAAATACTGGTGGCACCGACGGGAATCGAACTGGCGACAGGGCCCAAATAATAATAATAATAATAATAATAACAATAATAGTGCTTCTCTGTCAATGGCTGATGCAAATCTGCACATGCGCCTCCATCGTCTCACCCGTGAGGGGAGTACGAAGAATTGACGATAGGCTCTAATGACACCCCCGCACGGGCAGTTCCAACACTTCCAGACGGACCGGTATGTTCAATGAAGATACTGGTGGCACCGACGGGAATCGAACTGGCGACAGGGCCCAGATGGTAGAACTTGACCACTGGGCTATCACGGTGTCCAATAATAATAATAATAATAATAATAATAATAATAATAATAATAATAATAATAATGATAATAATAGTGCTTCTCTGTCTATGGCTGATGCAAATCTGCACATGCGCCTCCATCGTCTCACCCGTGAGGGGAGTACGAAGAATTGACGATAGGCTCTAATGACACCCCCGCAAGGGCAGTTCCAACACTTCCAGACGGACCGGTATGTTCAATGAAAATACTGGTCCAGACGGACCGGTATGTTCAATGAAAATACTGGTGGCACCGACGGGAATCGAACTGGCGACAGGGCCCAGATGGTAGAACTTGACCACTGGGCTATCACGGTGTCCAATAATAATAATAATAATAATAATAATAATAATAATAATAATAATAATAATAATAATAATAATAATAATAATAATAATAATAGTGTATCTCCTGCCAATTGCTGAGCCAAAAGGCCATGTGCATCCAGTCCTCCATTCCATAAGGAAAGTCTCCACACCAATCGGTGGAATAAAGGAAGTGACGGCATAGAACATTACTCTAGGAGCTTTATACCAATCAGCCCATGGAAAGGACCGATGGCCTATGTACTCCCTAATAATAATAATAATAATAATATAATAATAATAATAATAATAATAATAATAATAATAATAATAATAACGAGTGGCAAGTATTCTGTTAAAACAGTGCTTGCGTAAACAATGATACAATAATAATGATGAGGGGTATGGGAAGGGTTAGGAGGAGGGGTATGAGAGGGGTATAATAATGCTATGATACCTATATCTTCAATTAATTTAGTATTAATATTAATATTAAATTATAATTATATCATAATTCTTTAACTTTTTTTTTTACAGTTTTGGAAAGATTTGGAACACTTTCCATCCTACCTAGAAAGTCGTTACCAAGCTGCACAAACCCTGCTTGTGCTCTTCAGTTCGCGTTTTGAGATACGACTGCAGCTAGATTAGCGGTAGGATTAGATTTGCTATGTATCTGCCGCACCTGCCCTCCCATAGTGCGTTCGTCAGGCACAGTCCATATATTGCGTAGGCTACCTATCTCTTTCATAGTTGCAATGATATGCTCAACTGCATGGAAAACATAGGCATGATCAGTTGGAGGTAAGTTAGCTAGTACTAGCCTGCGTATATCTCTTTCCTTCACCTTCAACTCCTCTACATACTGACCTGTTATGATTATGGAGCCCTCACTACCGAACTTACTGTCGATCAACCACCGCAATGACTAAGTCTGGCTCGACAACCGTCCAGACATCGGACCAACTCGACACTCTCCGGCTATCCCGGATTGCTGTCACGGAGTATGTCAAGGACGCTTCCTTCACGCGCAAGGCTGCCAACGAACAGAAGAACAAGCAACGGCGACGCAAGCTACCCGATCGGAAGGTAGGTGACCGAGTCACCGTCTACCGCCCCAAGCAATCCACCAAAGGTGTTCCCGCCTCCTCCGTTCTTCAACACGACGGCCCGTACATTATATTGGAAAAACCATCCAATGCAATAACACTTTTCGCCTCCGACACGAGCACACCAACAAGGTCCTCCGCAAAATCGACATCGCACACCTTTAAGTTAGCCCCTACACGGCCCCAACCGACTTGGCTCAGACCATCGACCCGGTCCAGGATCAGGAACACAATGACGACAAGAAGGACTACGCTGTTGGTGAGGTGATAGCCTTCATCGACGATGGCTTGCTCAAGTTAGGAATGATAATGGACGAAGACCCCGCGGACGATCGCGACGACTTCCGTGTCCACCAGCTCGGCATCACTTCGCTATCCAACATGCAGTACCGCCCAGTCTACGTAAAGCCGATCACACATCCGGACGGCACTATCACGGAAGGACGAACGCATCTCCAATGGACGAAGCCTCTCAACTCCTGGAAGAAGTTGACACTCGACAGCGAGAATGATCAGGTCGTACATCGGGATATCCAGTTCAAGCCAAGTTCCAACTTCAGGAATAAGGGCTACATCATTCTCGACCAACTAAAACGTTTACGCAAGCCTTACAACGGTAAGAAGTACGATTTTCACGTCTTCAAGATGAAATCGAAGTAGACTCTCAAGTGGTTTTTGTTTTTGGATTCCCGACGGACTCTATCTCCTTTCCCACGATCCCGACGGACTCTATCTCCTTTCCCACTTGACATTCCACCCAGCAAGTTAATATTTTCTACAGGCTTGTACGATAGTCATATTCACATATTTTGAATAGGCAGTCAGCTAAGGCAGGTCACACAATGCTATTACCGCTTTGAACACGTAGTGATAGTGTTGGCCCTACGCTCCTCTCATAATGTATGTTTGGGTACACCATATCCGTCCTGCCTCTGCATGTTGATACTACCTTGATCACTGCGCTGACACATATACGCACGCACATATCGCGCATTGATCTACACTGCAATCTTTTTGATTCATTTTCTTTTTATACTTATTCACATATCAATTGGTCAATCATCTGTTACGGTTCGTTTCGATCGCAACTCCAACCTACCGTTCATGATGGTCTGGGGGGGGGAGAGAGAGTTATCGGAATGAATACCGTACCGGACCGAAACATTAATATTGTGTTAAACTTTCTTCAAGTTTTTACTTCAAGTTTACACTTCTATTTTTAGTTCCGTTACTTCACTGATTTTTCCATTTATTTATCAACTGTCATAACTTGTAGAATAGTTGTTACGTTTTCAACTGCCGTTAACAGATCAATTTATTTCCCTTTACCGGTTAGCTTTTTAGAAAATGTTAACTATTGCCTTTTTTCCCTGTTAGGCTACCGTACTAAACCGGAGTCAAAGCTAAGTAGATCGTCTGCAAGTTAAACTTAATTAGAAGAACGTGCCAAGACAAAGAGCGGGAACGTCTTAGGCCGGACACACGTAATGGCTCTAACGACACGCATAACATGTGCCGGCCCGTACTGTACATGTCTAACCTAATTAATATATTAATAGGTCTAACACTCTCCCTGGAGCAAGGTTAATTATTAAAATTAACTGCAGGTCCTATTAGCTATTCTGTGAAAGTTATAAAAGCACAGACTCAAAACATACTCTTAAAAGTCTTACCCTCACTCTCTCCAAGAGATAATGTCGACGGTGGCTACCCGACTTGCTGGGGCAAGTGTGTATCAGCTGGACTACACACAGGGCAGCGCCCCCCAATCAAGTCAGGCCTAATCGACGAGAAGAAGATTATGGCCTACTCACACCTTATCCTATGTTATGAGTGGTGGTAAAGTAAACATGTAATACAGGCATAGCATAATCAAGTTACATATATAGCATCGGTATATGCGGTATACAAGATGATCCGAACATACAGATAATATATGAAGTGAACCTGACTGTACTTGCTAATCTACCATGAAATGTGACCTATCTGAACTATTAATTATTCTACTACTCGGTAGTATAGATTATAAAATTTGTGAGCGCTTCCCGTAGAGGGGTAACAAAGAATGACAAAAGTAATATGATGTTTAGGACAAATACAAATATCTGTAATTATTGGCTGGTCTGGTACAATCCAGGTTGGCTGCCGAGGCCTTTCAAGACATACAGAATTGTAGTCTGATAAATCGCCCTCCGACCAACAACTGCGACCTCCAACTTAGCCTCTTAGATGTTTGTATGTATATAAATATAATAATACTAGTAATAATACAAAGCGGTCACGGGAGGGGCGCGAACGTGCGAGAGAATGCCATTATGTGGCGAGTGCGCGAGTTGGGGCACTCGCGGGAGAGAGAGCAAATAGGCGACAAAACGCCAAAGTCCGGATTACGCCCTTATCATCTCGCCCGCCGCGAGCCGTTCGGACCACCTATGAGTGTAATAGGGAGGCAAGTATCTGGAAGCGAGGGTCCTCTGGTTGGCGCTGATACGTCCTTTGTCCCTAGCTCTCAGACTACTTTCTCCCTAAGACAATTGATAGATGCGTATGCGGAAAATTAATAACTTATATATACCGAGGTTATATCGTGTTCAGAAAAGTAAATCTTATGGGTAGATTCAATATGCAAATTGATCGGGTTTCATCCCAATACGAGCACGACCCTCCCTGTCCAGCAAGACGGAAATTTTCTTAGCCAGATAAATAAATTTCTCAACCGTGAAATGTATGTTGGTAAATATGTCCGCGATATTTTCCTCAGTTGGTACTCGAAATAATTTGACTATCCAATCCTTAACGAGTTTTGCAAGTAGATGATACCTTACCTCAATATGCTTGGTACGGACCTCCCCTAACCCCCTCTCAGACAACAATACCGTCCCTTCGTTATCTTCGAAGAGAGGGGTGGGGCCCTTGAGATTGATTCCGATATCCCTTACAGATTGCAATATCGCGAGAAGTTCTCTTACTACCTCGTTAGCTGATACCGTTTCGGATTCCAACGTGGATTGAGATATGACAGATTGCAGTTTTGAGAACCAAGCCACCGGGGTCCTATTGAATAAATAAATATACCCGGACCGAGACTTTCGCGAAACTTTATCTCCTGCAAAATCGGAGTCCACAAACCCCACCAACGGATTTTCCGAGATTATCCTATCGACGTTAGCGATGATTGGTACGCTGAAAGCTTCCATCCCGGGAATTCCAGACTTTTCTATGGCTTCGTTCATTGCATTTGCCGCGGCGCATGATCCATGGTTAGGTTTCCAGTCCTCGGGGTTTTTTGGGGCGGAGAAACAAGATTCTAATAGTTTCCTAAGATTCTTATCTCCCATCCGGAAAAACAACGCCCTTGGTGTCAATAACCACAGGAACATGCGATGCGCCATCGCATATGATGTGTCGGGATTGGGAACTTGGGCTTTGGCAGCAATACTCAACGGGCAAATAAGGAGGGGCCTCGTATGCACGGCTAAGAAGATGAGGATACCTATTAGGCATTAAGACTTAGGTCATACTTCAATAGCCGGTGGCCCTTTTTGAGAGGTGCAGGGTTTTCAGATGTGAACGGGGTTTTAGCGGGTACTTCGTTCATATACACTAATTCGTTCAAAATAAAAAGTTCGTATTTGCGTTGGTGTAACGCAATCCCTTTCTCAGTTTGAACAATCTGGATATTTTTGAACTCTGTGGCTTTACCCAGATCTTTGCATCTGAATCCCTTTTTCTCAAAGTGTGCGACCATCTTAAGATGTTCAGACCTAGTCGCAGCGTGGCATCTGTCATCGACATGGAAGGATAGAAGTTGTGTGGTTTTGAGACTGCTCCCATGTCTTATGAAGGAAGCTCTATCGAGCGTAAAGGTTCTGAACTCAAGTTCCCCCGTGAGCTCCCAGTACAACATATCGTACAACAACCGACCAGATTCCGGGTGGCCGTATAAGGCCTCCTTTAAAAGCCAAACGTAATCCTCCACTTGGAATTCGGGCGGTGGTCTTACATAAATGTTGTACGGGATTCTAGCGTGGAGATAGGCCGTGGTAAAATCGATCAACCATAAGTCGATCCCAAAACTTGCAGCGTAAGCTATCATGAGTAAAATCATCCGATGTTGAGCGGTAGGGGAGTAAGTCTTTCTAGGGTCATACTGAGCGTATACATTCAAAAGGTCCTCTCAAGGTAATTCGGGCCTTATGAAACTCATCTAGCGTACCCTGTTGTTTAACGGTGTTTATCCATTTTACCGGAATGATTGGTGTCCCGGACATTCTAACTTCCTTTTCCTTGCGCCAAACAAAATCCTTAAGCTCTTTCAGCTGCTCGAACTCTTTCTGCCGAGCTTGCTTACGGTCTTTCGGTTTTTGTATCACCGGGAATTCCGGAAATTTCTCACTGACAAGGCAATATTCTGCACGTTCTTCTCGGGCGCATACCGTGACATGTGCGCTCCTGGTCCTTCCCGAGATAATGTTTTCCCCTGAAATTCGCCTTGTTAATGCGATCGCCAATTGGAGCTGTGTTCAGCCCTTTGCTCCGCCACCCTTTCCCTCTCACCCTCGACAAACGCAAATTCTGACGTAGTATCAAAGTTTAGGCCACCCGCATTGCGTCTTCACTTTGATTCTCGTCGTCATTTGGGGTGGTTGATTGGGGTGGTGGTTTTGCCGGAGTATGAGCAACGGCATACTTGAGAATTTCCGTATCAATCACTTTGTCGGTAACCCCGTCATCAAAGAGGACCGCGTGTGTGCCGGGAAACGTTTGGTTTTACGGACAACTGGGGCAGCGGGTGCAGAAACCGTTCCTTTGCGAACCACAGTTTGCCAATTATCCCCGTAAGTTTGTTTTGCCCATCCCTCTCCCCACGTTTTAGCAGAAATTTCCATATATATCCCGGACAAATCTCGTCTCTCTTTGATTTTATGTTTCTTTTTTGTGACTTTCGCCTCCCCCTGATCCCTACTGGGCCTAGGGGCCATAACTTTCGGAGTCGGAGGTACAAGGGGTGGTGGGTCAGTTCTGTCCTCCCTGACTTCCACTGCCTTAGAATCGCCGTTCCCTGTATTGGGATCATTGGGGGGCGCCTTGTGGGGGCGATCCGGATGATAGACCCCCGGTTGGGGAAGTGTCTCCCCCAGTCGGAAATACCTCTACCGAGATCTCCCCTGAAGCATTACCTTGACTTTCCGGGTGTTGTGGGGTTTGTTGGGGTTCGGGAGGGGGCAAATGCCATTTCACCGAAAACATCTCTTCAGAGGCGTTTGTTCCTGCTAGAGATTTAGATGCCTCCCGCTTCCCCAATTTCCAGACATCGAACACGACATCACGAATATTACCGTATATTTTCCTTGCAACTGGATCATACACCCGATAATATCCGGTATTCCGTTCGTACCGAGAAATATTACTCTCTTTCCCCTCTCGCCTTTCCCCCTCTTAGCATCCAGTTTCATAAAAGCCAATGCATCCTATAGGTCTGAGGTGATGCAGCATGGGTTTACGTTTGTGGATGACCTCGTAGGGGGATTTCCCTTTGAAGGGTCCATGAGCGATGGGCAAGAGATTGCCGAAATACGTCGCGGCTTTCTCTGCTTCCACCCACATAGAAGGTGGAAGTTCGGCGTCGCTAAGGATAGCCCTGGCGGGCCGATCATTGGTTTGGTGGGATCTCTCTACCTTACTAGCGACGACCTGTTTCTCACCTGTCGGGGCTTCGAGAAAGACCGGCTGATTCACGTCAAACCACTCTTTGAACTCTTTATACATGCCGTACTCTTGGTCGCAAGTAATGAACTTGACTTTCTTTCCCGAGTGTCTCTCAAAGAAAGCAATAGCCTTGAGAAAACAAGGGAAGAATTCACTCTTGTGACGCAAATAGTAATCAAGTTCAAAGTTGGACGCTAAGCAGTTAACGGTAAATTTATATCGCTTACCGTCCCATGATATCGTATTCCACCAACCCTGGGTATCCATGGAGATGTGGATCCCGGGTCGGTGCTCTACGATATGATGGTTCCTTTTGAAGTGTGGTGTCCTTTTTTATTTCATTCCGCAAACACCACTCACACTTCATTATGCGTTCTCTCCACTCTTTCCTACTATCTTTACTCTCATATACTTAGCCATTCTTTCCATGGCCCTCTGTGCTTACACATGCGGTGAAATACGGTGGGGTGTATGTTTTCATAGTAGTGGGGACGGACAACAGGGCACAACACCTTATCATCCTCCACCTCTTGCCCCATTTCTCGCTGCCCCCCAAACTCCACGAGCACCGGACACCCGTGGCAGGCACTGTTGCCTCACACTGCTTACCACTACTGACATGACAACTATCCTTACGTACCGGTTTGCCGTGGAGGTTGAGGGGTGGGCCACCTACCTCACGTATGTGTATGGGATGCAGCCCTTTCAAGAGTATTTTTACGTAACCTGCCCTGGTACGTCTGAGTGCCCAGTTCTCTTCCAGTGGTATGATCTGGTTAAGAGGGGTGGGGTCGCCAGCCATATCAACAGAGGTCAAAAACTTATTCTCGTGAAGGGGTGGGATACTAGTTGGGCGAGTGTGTGTGGAGGCGATTTGCATTAAAGATGATGCATGCTTGTCCTCATCTCCCCCTCGCACACTGCTCTCTCGCCTGACTCTGAGTCTGACTCAGAAGAAGGCTCAAGGTTATCTGGTAAACTTGGGTCTTCTTCTTCGTCATTCTCTGAAGAGGAAGAAGAGGAAGAGGAAGGGGACTCAGCATTCAAGCTTATCATCTTCTTCTTCTTAATGAAATCAGATGCTTTCAGCTTTTTTCTCTCCTTCTTCTTCTTCTTCTTCTTCTTCTTCTTCTTCTTCTTCTTCTTCTTCTTCTTCTTCTTCTTCTTCTTCTTCTTCTTCTTCTTCTTCTTCTTACTCCTTGTCTCCTCTCTCTTGTCCTGTCTGTCTTCTCAGACTGCCTGTCCTTTTCCTTCTCTCTCACATGTCCTTTATCAGACACCCTAGCTCGTCTTCTAATAGGACACTTTAATGGACCATGTCCATCTTTAGGACAGTCAGTCAGTTGACATTTGACAAAACAGAAAGCAATCCTATGGTCGGGGGAGAGACAGTTCCAACACACGCCTTCCTCTCCCCCTTCCTGAGTGCTAGCTCCTGTCTGAGGTAATTTGGGGTTCCTTTTGCTCTTAGTTGCCCCTACCAAATTGATAGTGATAGGGTCAGACTTAGAGCTTCCGGAACCGTATAGCTTACGTAACTTACCCTGAGAGACATGATCTTGAGGAAGTTGCTCTATGACCTTTAGGAACTCTTCAAAGTTAGGTCTCTGATCAGGGAGTAAAGCTTGCCAGGTATTTTGATGGTACCTCTTAAAAGGTTGCATGTGTTTGAGCTTCCTCATGATCATATCGGTCTTCATGATCTCAGGAATCACACCCATCAACTTTTCCTGCTTCTTCAAAAGGGTAGTGTAGTTAGCTAGCCAAGCACTTACCTCACTGGGTTCCTTTGGGTAAGAATGATAGACTGCTTCTTGGTCGTCTTCAAACTTTATGAGGTCAAGCCCCCATAATGTTTCTTGAGGGCCAAGAAGCAGGCTAACCCATCGGTTCCCCCCTGTCTCATAATAGCCATCACTTTCCTATCATGAGCACAAGTTTGAAATAAGAAAGCATAGAGGAGTCTATTCAAACTTGCTTTCTTTTCTTTTTTCTGTTGCTCATAATACTGATCACTGAATCTTAATGCAAATAGCGGCTTGGGCTTGTTCCTCCCAGTCGCCATTGGCATCTCAGATTTTTGTTCCGTAGATATGATGGTTAGCGATTCAGCAGATGCATCTCTATCCTCCTCTTTCTTGACCTTAGCTTCTGCTTCTTCTTGTTCACCTGTTCCTTCTTCTTCCTCTCCTTTAGGTGATTTAAAGGGTGCGTTGGTAGGGGAGTCAGGAGGAATATAAATAGATAGCGGTTTAGCTAAGGCATGAGTCTGGAAACCCGGTATCAATGATAGGACTTCTGGGTGCATGACACCTATTAAAGATATAAAGGTGTATTCCCACAGCTCCCATTCTTTCCCATGATCATACTTAGGCGTTTCCAGCCTCATTTTGACTAGGTCAGAGTTATGAGATGCCATATTAGCGTTTCAAAGGGCGGAAGGTAGGAGAAAACCTCGACTGCCAGATTTGCTCTCACTATTTCTAGTGAAGCTATATTAGGAAGTATTTGCTCGTAATGAACAGTTCGATTGAAATTAGGTGGCAGCCTTCCGCACGTTCCACCCCAGGTGTTTGTTGGCAGCCTTCCGCACGTTCCAACAGTTCACCTGATTTGGTGACAGCCTTCCGCACGTCACCAGTTCGTTTGTTCTGTGGTAGCCTTCCACACACCACGAAAAACGCTGAAAAATAGAATACGTGAATAAAGTTTATCAGACTTTACGTTCATGCCTCAAGGCTTCATAACCTGTTAGGCTACCGTACTAAGCCGGAGTCAAAGCTAACTAGATCGTCTGCAAGTTAAACTTTATTAGAAGAACGCGCCAAGTCAAAGAGCGGGAACGTATTAGGCCGGACACACGTAATGGCTCTAACGACACGCATCACATACAACGGAATCTATCTCTCAAACGCAGAGTTTAAGGAAGCTACCCCGCTAAGGGTAAAGAATAACAGAAGAAAAGACTTTTAATAACTTTGGGTCACACAAAATGTGGTGACCTTAACAGAATGGTAATATTCATTTGGTTCTAGGCATTCCAGACTATGATTCGCGAATATTCTAGAAAGTGTCCTTGTCAGTAATAAAGGTATTAATAACTATCCGGGCTATGAACCTGCCTATGACTAAGACTATCCAAATTACCGGTAAATTGACTAGGTGGAGTAACGGTTATTAATAGCACATTACAACGCTCCCCCTTAGTCGCAAGTCATAGGCTATCTAGTGGCCAGTGTGTAATATAAAAAAAATAGTGGTGAGGATCAGTTATGGGTAACCCGAAGGTCATGAACTCCCAATTTCATCACATCCTCTATGCATGTATATATGTAGTCATGCAGTAACATGTATGAATACGTATGTGTTCAAAAATTTGCAAGCGCTTCCCGTAGGGTAGCAAAATCGAAATTTTTTAGATTTCCTATTGTAGGACAGAAAGATGGATAGAAAAGCAGGGGTCAAAAGCCGTCGAGCCGTCGTAGGCTGGATCGCCGACTCGGACTACCATGCGAGGCCGGCAGCCGCGAGGCTATCCCCAACTTAAATGCGCAAAACAAAGCTTCTGCAACAAGCAACAAGCTGCACAAAACACTCAAAGCAAACATAAGTGAGTGGACATGTAAATCCCGAAATTACTCGATCTTTACTGTAAATTTGTTAAGTAAATACTCGAATTGTTCTTTCGGTAAATATTTTGTCATTACATCACCTATCTGCTTCTTCGTACCTACTTTTACAAACTTAATCTCACCGTCTCTCTGTAGGTGGTGCATAAAGACACGTAATTCTAAAGGTAAGTGTTTAGTTATATTACCTGACATACCCCTCTCTGCCGCTAAGATTGTTTGAGAGTTATCGTCAAATAATTCTATCGGGCTCTTTTGGGCTATGTTTAGTTCTTGTGCGATGTGTTTTAGCGCAAGTCCCTCTCTAATGCACTCAGTCGCTGCAGAAATTTCAGCATCATTGGAACTTAGGGCGATGCGACTCTGTCGCTTTGATAACCATGCAACTAGATCGCTGCCCCATAGGATCACGAATCCAGTGCGGGACTTCCCTGTTTTCTTACAAACTTTGTGAGCCGCGTCGGGCCACATGGAAAGTTTTGGATAGGTTTGCCCTTCCTGCTCTGACTTAGGCTCATGGTAAGCTAAACCTCGATAAGAGTTAACTAAATGACGAAAGATTCTGCCTAACATCGCATAAAGTTATTCCCTTATGGATAGTCTGCATGACATTTGCCGAATTTAGTGCTTGTTCTATATCGGGTCTTGTCATCTTCACGAGAAATAGCAAACGACCAACTAAACTATCAATTGAAAATTTTCGCAAGCTGGCTGATTCTGACAGTTCCGTGAAATGTTCTTGCGACGGGTTTAGCAGAATCGTAACCTACTTCTTTTAGTATCTGCTGCTGATATTTTTGCTGATGCAAAATTATTTTCCCGTTCGATTGCTCTATCTCTATTGCTTTGAATTCACGGGCTATACCGAGTCTTTTGAGCGGGAAATGTTTTTCTAATGCGGACGCAAAACGCTCATATGCTTGCTTGTTTGGTGCTGTAAACAACAAGTCATCTACATGAAATATCGCTACTATCGCTTCTCTTAAAGCTTTATCATTTTCTACAAACATACATAAATCAGAATCTAGCAGTCTAAAACCTAGCTCCTCTAATTTGGGTGCTAATATCTCATACCATCTTCTTCCTGCCTGAGGTGCGCCATATAGGGCACCATCTATATGCCATAGCATCCCCTCATGCCCTTCTCTGTCTACACTCTCTGGCGCATATGCATAAACAGGGTCATTCATACGAGCATTCAGGTATGCATTTTTAAAATCTATGCCGTATAGTTCGTGTTTGTGCCAGGCAGATAGTTTGGCGAGAAATAAAAGTGAATGGTGCGCGGCGCAAGGAACAAAGAGCTGATCTGGGTTATAGCTAACACCGGGTTCTAACATATATCCCCGTAAAGCTAAACGAGACTTTATGAACTTTTTCCCGTTCTCATCTAACTTTACTTTGTGAACCCATGTCAATCTAACTACCTTACTAACTCCTGCCTTGCTTGCCTCCTTATGGGGTACCCATGTGTATGTGTTAAAGGATTGAAGAGCTTTTAGTTCTGCTTTCATACCTTCTAAAACATCTTTAGCTGTGAAACCTGCCTCTATGACATCTTTGGGTACTCTAACGTCTACATACAAATAAAAATCACGAATCTCATCTGCCACCATACGGTCATCGCATAAAAACATATTAGCGGGACTTCGCAACGAGTATTCGGGATCTTTAACGGAGTATTTGTGGATTTCCGAATTCGACATCCGTTCTTCTTCGTCTTCAAACTTACCTATGTGGGTGGGCTGAGGTCTGTCTCTCACTACGAGTCTATCTCTGGGGTCACACACTCTGCTGACTACCCCTACCCGTACTATGCTCTCCCATCCCACACCGTACTTTTTCTTCGCCCATCCATCTCCCCATGCACGCACTGGCACTCTTACTACCTTACCTATCAGCTCTTGAGCCTCTCTCTTTTCTCTATTGGGCTCATTGCTAGGGGTAAATCTCTCTACTGCCTTGCGCTGCCTTTTACCGGGGATTATGTTACTCTCCGTTACTTTCTGACTCTGCTCCCATGTTAATCCCTTAGATGGTGATTTCTCTTCGCATGCTCTTCTTTCATGTATTTTTAGTGGATCTGTTGGGTCTTGTTCATTTTCATGTTCTTGTGGTTTGATCTTGTGCTCTGTGGGTGATTGTTGTGGATAATGTGGCTCTGGACTTGTGTGTGTAGGCTTGTATGTTTGTGATCCAGTGTATTCTTCTCCACATGCTCACTTTCATATGCGTACTCGTTCTCATTCGCATCGACATCATCATTCTCTATCTCCCCCTCAGCTTCATCAAACTGTGTTGTTGGGTGGTCGTTGTTGACGTTGTGTGGTGAATTAGGTGATTGAGGTGGTGACTGGGGTGGTGACGCTTGTGGAGATGTGTGTGGTTGCTCGCTCTCATTCTCATTCTCCCCCTCAAAGTCATCATTATCCCACGACACCAGTTTAGGAGGATGAGCTTGTTTACCGATTTTGTGAATATTGAATCTCAAATCTCTCACTCCGGAAATTATCTTCTTACCGTCCCATACGCGGTATAATTCCCGAAATAGATCATATCCAACTAGCATCACCTTCTTCCCTCTGTACTCTCCCTTCCGCACTTTAGTCTTAGGTACATGTAACACACCCATGCATCCTATTGGTTTTAAGTGAAAGAATGCTGGTTTTCTACCTAACAGCTGTTCATAAGGCGAGATTCCTTTGCGTTCCCTGTAAATTGCCGGTAGTATGTTGTGAATGGTTGTGGCTGCGTGTTCTAATTCTGCCCAGAATTGCGGCGGTAATTTAGCGTGATATCTCATTGCTCGTGCAGGCCCCGCCGTAATATCATTCACTTTTTCCGCGATAGGATTCCAGTCTTTATCGTTTGTCGCGGAAGTTTTCCAAATAAAGCGAATATTTTTCCACCACTTAATGACTTCCTCCGGAATATCAAATTCTTGATCTGCACGAATTTCTTTTACTTTGTTTCCTGTCTGTCTCTCATAAAAGGCTACAGCTTGTTTTAAACAATCTACAAACTCATTCTTATGGGCTAAATAAAAGTCAAGAATGAATAGTGAGTAGTCGTCGGTGACAGAAAATTTATACCGTTTACCACCTATTGATCTAGTTGCCCACGGTCCTAATGTGTCTATGTGTAGGATTATACCTGGCTTTTGGGCTCTTTCTATCGTATTAACTGCAAAACGTGGCAAACGTTTAGACTTTCCTATCATGCAAGATTCGCAGAATCTCACATCACTCTCGTCACCAACTAACTTAATGTTGAAAATTTTTGCCAATAGGCGCATCTTTGTTAACCCATAATGCCCACAGGCATAATGCCCACAGGCATAATGAAAAGCTTGATTCCTATCTTTCTAGGTTTGTCTGACTTTCTGGGGTAAGCTTCGTATAATACTATATCTACGTGTAATTCTTTCTCTCTCTTATTTACTTCATGCTTACTTATCTCCTTTTTGTTGTCATTTGTGGGGCCTCCCTACCCTCCTACCCTCTTGTCGCGAAAGGATCATATCTTTCGTTGACTTTCAATGGTTCATCATATTCGTCATCCCATCTATATATCATACTTTTAGTTAACCTCCCCCTTACTAGAAAATCACTCTCGTTAATGTGGATGGGGTGTTTGAGTATTACTAGCTGTCCGTTTTGGTGGATGACTGATCTGTTGTGTTTGTGGTCCATCTGTCCTGTAGAGACTATGCTAACTGGCAAGGTAGTGTCGAGTAACATCTTCTTTTCTACTGCTCTAGGCCTTCCTTTCCCATCTGTCACTGTCAGCCTAGCTCTTCCTGACTTACTCAACTCCCTCTCTCAATTACCTGTCAGTAGCTCTACCGGGTCTATCTCATCGACATCCATCAATCTGTCTTCCCTGCATGATATGTCTGTGCTTGCTCCACTATCCTGTACTGTCATGTCTCTCTTTTTCATCAATCTTTTTCTCACATGTATCAACACATGCTCGTCTCTCCTTCTGTCTCTGTCTCTGTTTCTGTCTCTAGTTCTCCCTCTCCTCTACCCTCACCTTCTCCCTCTTCTATGATTTGTGGAGGTGTAGTGATGGGACTCTGTCTGACTGCTCTATCCAAGTAGACTGCTAAATGATTTCTCGCAAAGAAAATTCAGCTTGAAGTTTACGTGGACGCCATTTTCCGATGAGGAAGCAAAGAGAAAGCTATTCTCAGTCATTGCCCTCACGCACTCATTCATCAACATTTTAGCTATTTCATTATATCTTTGAAGGTGATGACGAAGTTTCGATGTTTGCGTGTTTGTTGTTTGTGTCGGTAGGAGTGCTGTGAATTGGTCTCGAAACTAGAGATTTGGAGTTGTGAGGTGGACCTACTTGGTTACCAAACTTGTTGGCAGAAGTGGGACCCAGTCGTGCTCTCCTCAACCACTCCACTCTCTCGCTCCTTCTTGCTCTGCCGGTCCGCTGACTAGAAAATATTATGTTTGCTAAACTTTTTCTCATGTGTGTTGCGGAATAGTTCCGCAAAGAAGGAAAAATTGGCAGAATCAAACAGAAGACAAGACCACAGAACAAGAAAAGAACGAACAAAAGAACAATTACAAAAACAAAAAGAACCCTTTTATAGTAAAGAGCACTCACTTTGATAACAACAGACAACGACAAATCGAAAACGACGTGACTCTGATCCGTTGCTTTAATCCATATGGGGAACACTTATGATAAGAGCGATGATGATGAGGAGGAAAGAGAAAAAGAGGATGAGCAACCAACTCACCTCCCGGGTCTCAATCCCCAAGCCCTTTTAGGTGATCTAAAGACTCACCCTCAAAGGAGCGTTAGCGTAGGATGATGGAGAACACGGGAGTGTGGTTACTATCGCCACTCTCTTCCTCTCCCCACTAGGGGGAGGCATAGTAAGTGCGGTTAGTATCCGCCACTTCCGTGTTCTCCAGTCATCCTACTCTATCGCTCCTTGAGGTTGAGGTTCTTGATCAGCTCAAATGGCGGAATAAAAAGACGCAAAAAACCGTGTAATGTTTCGGTTGATCAAAGGAGATATATGAAAATCACGCGACGTTATCTTATGTTCGATATGCGGATATCACGCACACATTTGATCCAGATTACTGTTCGTTTTCGTTTGTGTCCGTGTCTGTTGTTCCCAATATCTTTCTTACTATCCAGAAACAGGGCTCTATGTGCCTTTGAATGTCTCATATTTCAGCTTTCGTTTTCGGGATCTTGCTTTCGTGATCCCTCATTTCTCCCTTTCGCAACTTTTCCGAAAATCACCGGAAATTTCATCTATCTATTTTGCATCGCATCCGAGACACGTGACTTGAGTGTAGTTTGGAGCTGTTTTGGTCACGGTTATTGTCTCCACTTTCCCTTTGTTATCCAAGTATTGGTCTCCTGACTGCTTCCATACTCCGAAATTCTGTCTAGTTCGAGACCAATCACAGCACTCCTACCGACACAAACAACACACGCAACACATCAACCCTCCGTCATCACTTCAAAGATATAAATGTAGCTAAAAGTTACCTGAATTTATCCCGAAAGCTGGATGTAGCGCAATTCTTAAATAGCTTTCTCTTTGCTTCTCATCGGAAAATGGCGTCACACGTAAACTTTCAAGCTGAATTTTCTTTGCGAGAAATTCATTTAGCCAGTCTATATACCTCTCACTTGCCTTGGCCTCGTTCTCAAACTCTTCCTCTAACATGTACCTACCTGCTCCGGAAATGCATCCCCACTGATCTCTTACTGCTATCAACTCTTCAATGGGTCCTTTCGTCTTCTGTGTTCGCAGGAAGTTAGATACATTGTCTTTGGAAAAGGCCACAGACAGACATAACTGCAAAGCTTTCATCCTTTCATAATATTTCTTCTCTTTGCGGACAGCTGTCTTTCTTCTTGTATATTGTTTTCTACTTAGTCTTTTCCTTTTCCTCGCTTCTTTCTCTTTCCACTCTCTCTTTTGTTCTGCTGTCATTTTATCCCAATCTTCTGGTTGTTTGTGGTCTTCTTTCTTTGTCTGGGGTCTCACTCTTCCTCTCAGAGAGGTGTCTGACTCTTCATCTTCCTCACTATCACTTATGGGCGAGTCTAGCTCTTCTAAGTCTTCTGCCGCCTTAGCCCTTGCTTCATCGTAAGGAAAATCCTTTTTGGCTTTAGCTGGGTCAGCCAATGCCACAGATACCATCTCTGCCACGTGGACAGATACCTCCTGCATGTGCTTCTGAAACTTGCTTGACCAAGGCCAAAAACTTTGGTCATCGCCCTCGAATATGGGACTTGACTCAATACGTGCTTCGGCACGCTTGCCTCCTTGTCAAGGCTCATAACCAACGGAATCTATCTCTCAAACGCAGAGTTTAAGGAAGCTACCCCGCTAAGGGTAAAGAATAACCGAAGCAAAGACTTTTAATAACTTTGGGTCACACAAAATGTGGTGACCTTAACAGAATGGTAATACTCATTTGTTCTAGGCATTCCAGACTATGATTCGCGAATACTCTAGAAGTGTCCTTGTCAGTAATAAAGGTATTAATAACTGTCCGGGCTATGAACCTGCCTATGACTAAGACAATCCAAATTACCGGTAAATTGACTAGGTGGAGTAACGCTTATTAATAGTACATTACAACGTAAATTATGTGCAAGTAGCAAATAGCAAAGGCAATGAGGTAGCAGTGGTAAATGAGACGCCTGTTGCAAGTTTTAATAGACAAGGTTGTACTAGAACCGGTCTCGGGCACGTGCATGTGTAACTTGCCGGGCACGTGCCAGGGTCGGCCGGACCTGACCCTGTTCCGGTTGTGATCTGCAGGGATACCTTGACCTGAGCGCGCACAGTATTGAGGGATGAAAAGTTTGGATCTAATGAGTGGATTGCAGTGCTACATTAATTGGAGTAGGTAATTTAATGTAAGGTTATATGTGGTGTGCGTGCGTGTGTGTGTGTGTGTGTTTGTGTGTTTGTTTGTGTGTATGTGTTGTGTGTGTTGTGTGTGATGTGTGTTGTATGTATGTGTTGTGTATGTTTGTGTGTATGTGTTGTGTGTGTGTGTGTATATATACTGTGTGTGTGTGTGTAGGTGTGTGTTTGGTGTGTAACATTGTGTACAACAAAAAAAAGGGGGAAGGGGGGGTAAAAGAGAAAAGAACAAAAAAAATCAGAAATAAATTAGAAAAAAAGAAGGCATAGCAAACAACAACAACAACAACAAAAAAAAATGTACATCCAAAAAAGTATATGCGTATAATATTGAAAAACTTCATTTTTTTCTTGAAATTCGTTGTGCTTTTTTTTCTTTTGTTTTTATTTGGTTTAAAGCAAAAAATAAATCAATAAATACAAAAAATATACCTAAAAAAAAACAGAAAAAAAGGAAAAAAAATGTATGTGGTGTCCTTATTAATTAAGAAAAAGAAGCAGAAACGAGTAGGTTGAGGTTGGGCTGGGTAAGCTGGGCTGGGGTAAGCTGGAAACCGGTGTTTTTCTACCTGTACCGGATAGGTTACCTGTACCTAAGGCGGGGCGGCGTGAGGGAGGGGCGGGGTCGGTGAGGAGAGTGTGTTTGTGAAGCGGGCAGTGTAGGTTGGAGGCAGGAAGGTGCAGGTTGGGCCGGGCAATGTTGGGAACTAGTGTTTTTCTACCTGTACGGAGAGGCTACCTGTACCTAAGGCGGGGCGGCGTGAGGGAGGGGCGGGGTTGGTGAGGAGAGTGTGTTTGTGAAGTGGGCAGTGTAGGTTGGAGGCAGGAAGGTGGAGGTTGGGCTGGGGTAAGCTGGGCTGGGGTAAGCTGGAAACCGGTGTTTTTCTACCTGTACCGGAGAGGCTACCTGTACCTAAGGCGGGGCGGCGTGAGGGAGGGGCGGGGTTGGTGAGGAGAGTGTGTTTGTGAAGTGGGCAGTGTAGGTTGGAGGCAGGAAGGTGGAGGTTGGGCTGGGGTGAGCGGGAAACCAGGCGGGTACCTACCTGAGAGCCCACCTCGACCTGAGCCACAAAATTTTGGTTGAAAACTTTTTTGTAGAGAATTTGATTTCAATGTGTTTAGTGAAAACCTGGGGCAAAAAAGGATCCGGTTTGACTGAGATACGTTGAAAAGAAGTTTTTGAGGTTTTTTTGAATTCGTGGCCGTGAAAATTTTTTGAAATTAGGGGGATTTTTGAATTCGGGACATAACACTGTCTCAGCATCCCGCCACCCATATCTCAAGGTTTGTACCTGGGTGCCCATTCCCAGTCTGGGTGCTTCCGCATAGCTGTTCCGCCCCCCACGGTATCCCCCACGGTATCCCCCACGTTGGTCCCCTCTTCTATCCCGAGTCTTGCAGTGTTGCCCGATCTCCTCCCTGTTGGAAACGTCGGTACTGATCCCCCCGGTAGCTTTCGCTTCCCCCATAGTTATGTCGCTCCGTTGGTTTTGGCTGCGGCATCTTGAGCATCACCGCTGGTAAGGCAATCACACGATCTATCAGCGCCGGGTCGTCCTCGTGAAGAGTCCAGCTAATCGGATTGAAGTTGAGGTTCAAAGCCTGCCATCGAGCCTTCCCTTCCAACGTTATATCCGATAACGCCATTACTTGTGCCACAATTTCCAAAAGCACCGATTTCGTCTCCTTATCCCTCCATAGCTTGGCCAAAACCACTGGGTATACTTGTCTCTTGCCGTGCAGTAGGCTGAGCCCCACAATGTTGACAAAGATATCCCGTAGTACCGCCCGCTTCGTCACCATAGCCTGCGCCGCGTCCTTCAACGCTTCGATTTCATCCCCGTTGTCCAGTAGCTGCGCGAACCCGTATACATCCGCGAACACAAAGTGGGCGGCATCCACTTTCCTTCCCACTTCCCTTCCCCTTATCTTTGAATTCTCGCTGAAAAGTGTCCTCCCATAACTTCTTGTCAGCCAAGCGTGTATGCTCATCCCCCGATCCCAGCAAACTTCCCAACAGGTAGCATATCTGTTCCGCCTTATCTCCACACTGTGCCGCCTTAGCCTCCTTCTGCAATACCACGATAAACTTACGTAACTTGTTCATATAATCGCATTCATGTTGCTTACTCACGTCGATCGGCTTCTCCCCGTTCTCTGACTAACTGTGTCTGTCGCAGCTGTGTAAGGACTCTGTCCCTCTGTTCTTTCCCTCCAATCTTGGACTTGCTCGAACTGCGTCGTCGTCGACGTCGTTTGTCCGAGTAGCCCCCGTCCCGTGACCCCGATCTGGACCGTGAGGCATCCGAGTCCGACCTCTCGTAATATCGTGCCCTTCGTCGTTCCTTCTTCTTCTTCTTCCGCTTCTCCGGCGATGATGCTTCTGACTCCGCCTTGACTACCGCCATTCGGATTCTTATCCACGTGTACCATCCCCGTACACACCCGTTCAATATGGACAACCCGAACACCAATTGTCGTATTTCCTTCTTTTTCGCCTCCTTCTCGTCATGCGATGCCGCATCTCCCATATCCGACGCTAGTAACTTGGACAAATGTGACTCTTTCCGAGCCATCCTCGCCGCCGCATCGGTTGTAGGCCCGGTCATGTATTCCTTCATGGCGTCATAAGCCTTCCCTTCCTAGGTCCTGTCGTGGCCGGTAGAATGTTGTGCAAGGTTGTGGCTGTATGCTCCATTTCTGCCCAAAACTGTGGATGCAAGTTAGTAATAGCCTCGTATCGCATGGCCCGGGCCGGTCCGCGGCCGGCTGCGATGTCATTGACCTTCTCAGCTATGGGATTGCCATCTTTGTCATCTGGAGCGCTAGTCTTCCAAATGAATTGAAGTGGCTTCCACCACTCTATGACTTCAGTTGGGACATTTACAACAGGCGACGGATAAGATGGCGGACGCACGGAAGGCTTGGGATGGGGCATTTTCCAGGAACCCGGCGGAAGAATTGGCGGACCTGATAGAGGCATACCATTCGGGTTTCGCACAAGGCATTACGAACATGGCTAGGCACTTCACCTCTTGAGAAATGCTTTGGCTACAAGCCAGCTATCCGACAACTAAAGCCTATAGGATGTTTAGGTGTAATGTATATAGGAAAGCAGGTAGGAAAAGGAAACTATAGGGGAAAACGCGTAATGTTGCTTGGATACGATGTGTTTAAGGAACTATAAAGAGTCTGGGATGGTCGTAAGGTCATCACAAACGTGCGTAATGCACGTTTAGACCCCAAGGTAGTTGGTAAGGAGGCTCACCCACCCAAAGAAGTCAGATGGGACGACGAGGAATCTGAGGGGGAGAGTAGTGACACCGGACAGCTAGAACAGCCACTAGACGAACCCGAACTTAAAGTTGAGGGGTAGTTTGACAAACAAGAGGAGTTACAGGAAGACAGGGGCACTTTTGGTCCAGATTCCAGTCTCCCATCAGAGTCGAAGGTAGAACTAGCTGACAACAAGGATGATGGGCTAACACCCGTCACATCGTTAGAGGCGCAAAGCCCCGAAGCAGACCACCCCAGGAGGAGGTACGTAGAGGGAGACGCGCCCAATAAGGGCCTCACTTGGGAGCAAAGTAATAAAATCACATCAGCTAACAATATTAGTGAGAGGGAAACGAGAAGCTAAGGTCAGGACACTAGTTACACAACCACCTCCAGAAAGAAGGCAGCCGTTAAAGCAGCTACATTGACAGGAGAGAGAGATTTAGCGTGCCGGGAGTAGCTTTTGGAGAAGAATGGGCTAAGGAAGAATATGGAGACAATTGGCAGTCAGTAAAACGAGAAGGAAAAGTCTTAGCACCATGCAAGAAAGGCGATAGCCTTAAACTCCGTAAACTGCCTAAGCCCAGTCACTTCGTAGTCTTTGACGACGGTCAAGTAGAAAAGATGTTAGACAGCGAGATTAGGAAGTATAGGATAGATAGGATAAGACCAGTCGGAGAACTAGAGCACCCCGATATGTCCGTAGAAAGTATCGTAGAGGATCACACCACTGCGTTACTGTACCTGATATTGAAGGTACCAAAGACAATCGTAGATGAGGGCTTAACGCAAAAGAGTTGAAAGCAGGAATGGATAAAGAGATTGAAGCTCTAAAGTCTTTTAACACTTGCACGTGGGTAAGCCCAAGGAAGCTAAAGAGAAAGGAGTAAAACTAGTGAGACTCACATGGGTACATAAAGCTAAACTAGACGAAAAAGGACGTAAGTTCATTAAGTCAAGGTTAGCGCTGAGGGGAGATATGCTAGAGCCAGGAGTTCGCTATAACCCGGATCAATTGTTTGTACCTTGTGCAGCGCATCGCTCATTACTCTTTTTGTCTAAGCTTGCAGCATTGCATGGACATAAGCTATACGGTATAGACTTCAAAAATGCTTATCTAAATGCACGCATGCATGATCCCGTTTATGCTTATGCACCCGATGCGATAGACAGAGAGGAGCATGAGGGCATGATATGGAGAGTAGATGGAGCTTTGTATGGTGCGCCGCAAGCTGGTAGGAGATGGTATGAGATTTCAGCCCCTAAGTTAGAGGAATTAGGATTCAGGTTACTAGACTCAGATTTATGTATGTTCGTAGAAAAGGATAAGCCGATAAGAGATGCTATCATAGGTATTTTCCATGTAGACGATCTTATTTCCTCACGAACAAGCGTGCGACCGTTTCGCTAGTAAACTAGAAAAGTTTTATCCTCTCAAACGTTTGGGAGTGGCTAAGGAGTTCAAAGGGATAGAAATAGTTCAGGAAGGAGGACGCATCTTATTGCATCAGAAGAAGTATCAGAAGCAGAGTTTAAAGGATATAGGATATGCCGATGTCCGACCAGTCAGTACCCTAGTGCTGAGCATGACCCCGAACCCATGGGGGAAACAAGCGCCCTTAGGAAACATTCGATACCTAGTTTGGTATGGAAACTTTTGTTTCTAACTAAGATGACACGTCCAGATGCAGATCAAGCACTGAATGCAGCTAGTGTAATGCAAACAGTAGACCCAGGACTTGCTTATGCTTTATTAGGTAGGATCTTCAGGCATTTGAAAAGTTCATATCGCGGTATCGCATTTCACGGGCCTAGATCATCTCAAGAAGGAAGGACATATTACCCGCGGATTACTCTGTGGCCCGATGCAGCACATAAGGTCTAGATCTGTAAGAAAACCGGAAAGTCACGCCAGGTTATGTAGTGCTTTGTAGAGGAGACCCGGTAGCTTCGTTCTCAAAGCAACAGACAAGGATCGCACTCAGCTCTAATGACGCTGAAATTTTCGCGCAGCAGAATGTATACGGGAAGGATTGGCTATCCGACATATTACGGAAGAGTTAGAAATAGCACAGAAGGGACCGATAGAGCTTTATGAGGATAATGCACAGACTATCTTTGCAGCAGAAAGGGGAATGTCAGGACCACGCACTAAACACTTACCTCTAGAACTTCATTTCATTCATCACGCACAGAGAGACAATGAGATTAAATTTGTGAAGCCTCCGTAGGGACAAAGAAACAAATTGCAGATGTACTAACCAACATGTTCCTAAAGATCAGTTGCAAAAAATATACTACTGAATAAGTAGGGAATTTAATAAGATAAACGAGAGCATAAAAGGATGAAAGCGAGAAAATACGACTGGAGAAAAGGGATGAAAATAAGCGAGACAAAAATGTAGCGTATGCGTTAATTAGGTAATTACCCTGTCACTCACGGACCTAATACCTTTACACTCCGGTTTGCTGAGAGACTCAGTTAGAAGCCACGATGCCCACCAATCGACACTTTTAATCCGCAAGTAGAGCAGAACTGACAAACTCAAAGGTAATAACGAAACTGAAACAAAGTCTGCACGACTGTAATTATTACACAATGGTTATTGTCCAATCCTGAATACCAATATAGACCGTTACGTCCGTTACTCTTATTGACTAGAACTACACGGTCATTCGACTATACGAATAAATTACTTCCCACTCACAAAGTCACTGTGAATTACTAATAGTAAACGTAGTTAACCTACCAACGCTCCCCCCTTAGTTCTATGTCGATATGCAAATAATTAATACCTCTATAATTAATATCTATTGCATTGCGATAAATGGCCATCATTTCAAGTTATTGTTAAATCTCAAAACTGATCGCCATCCCAGTTAGCTCAACGCCTCTGCTTCCTTGCCAAATTGGCATCTCTATAAAATCGATTAAAACAATAAGCATAAGTCATCCAGCTTGACTTTCGTACTTTGACTGAACTGTATTACCGATCATAATAATCAATACACTTAGTCGAATAATGCCATCCCGCCGAAAAATAATTACGACGATGCGAAGTCCGATTTGCTGAAGATCGTCCTAGTCCCGCTCTCGCTGCGATCGATCGGTTGTGGTTCGATCCACTCGCCTCGTTCGCACTCGACTTGAAATCAACGTGACCATCTTCTCAACGCGCTCGACTACCTGCGCAAGACACTTCCTGCACACTCCAAAGAGAGAAAACTCACAACAGAACAACATAAGTTGACTCTGCGGAAATTTGCGGATTTTGCATGAGTTTACAGACTTGAGAAATAAACTCATGGATCAGTTTTACCATAAACTTACTAACGAGATATTTTCTTTTCCAACTTATTTTTTTACAATTTTTACGCTATTTACGTATATTTGTCAACGATCCGTTTCCATAGTAAAGCGGCCGGGCCGGGCTACTTCTCATGGAAAAATTCTTAGCTGACGGCATACGATTGCCATTTCTCTTCAGGTGGAATACAACCAAACACTAGACGAGAGGGTTCAGACTTTACTTTACTGAGCTCGAGAGATATTTGAAGAATACTGACACGTCGCTAAGTGCCCAACCCTCTTTGAATTCACCGTTGCACTTAGAGTGATATAGGTAAAATAGGTAATTGTCCTTGGGTGGGCCGGTATGACTAAATACTATTATTAATAAAATTGTGAATTGCTCCCCCTATTTAGGAATAACGGCCCCATCTACCTTATGCTACTACCCTTGCATATATGATGGTAAATATTTGTATCCCTATTCATAAATTACCGGAGCCTTACTAACAACTATATGAACTAACGCAATACTAACTTTGTATCCTCTAACTAACTTAACTTATGCTGACGTAATAAACGAAAGGTCACAGTCGTTGAAGTTGCGCCGCCCCCCCGCGCGCTCCCCGCTCCCTTGATCCTTGAAGCCTTAACTCCCTGGTTCCCCATAGCTCACGTGCGCCGCCTGAGTCCGCCGCCCGGGTCGTAGAACCACTTGCGCACCGCACGCTCCACCAGCTTGAATCGCCCCGAGTCCGAGCCAGAGTCTTGATCGCCGTCCGCGTCTCAGCCGCGCCCTTGAGAGTCGTTGGCCTTCTCCACGCTCCCCGATCCTCCGACTTTGAAAAATAAATTTGCCCCTCGACTGGGCCCCGCCTATTCTTTGCGCTCCTTTCTTTTCCTTTTCTTCTTACTTTTGCGCTTGGAGCGCTCTCCTTCTCTATCTTCTTCTTTTCAACTAACGTTTGAGTGGTCTATCTTCGTTTTGCTCCCCACCCCTGAGGCTTCCTTCTCTCTCTCTCTTTCCTGATCTGTGTGTGACCCGCAAATCACCCTCTCAACAGACCATAAGCTGCCTCTCGCAACAAGACATTCTCACTCTCCATGTCATCAGTGCACACAAAACATTGCTGATCACCTGACTCGCATAGACGACAGATTAATCTCTCTTGTACTACCTGCACTTTGCCCATGTGGGCCTTCTCCTTTACCATGCTGCTCTGTCTCGCCTGTCAAAAATCTCGTCATCCTTCAAGTTTAATGCTTTCACCTTCTCACCTTCCTCATCTGTGTCTGACTCACTCCCTATCTGTGTCAGAAGTGTTCGAACTTACTCCCCCTACAAACTTTTCATGTTCCACTTTTCTTCTCTT
>WBZZ01001687.1:20000-22500 GCA_019918135.1 Paulinella micropora
TGAAGCTGATCCTTAGAACAACTAAGGAAAGCGCGTTTTCACTCAATCATTCAATGATCTCGGTTTCGGTTGCTTCGGTTGGACTACTGCGCGACCGAAGAGCAGCGCTTGAAAGCTCCAAGCAAGGAGAAGTCCCTAGTTCTTAACTACAATGAGCAATGACTTCAAGTGCTTCGATCTCAGCCAATACTGGTTGCTGTCGCTTGTGCAGTGGCTCGTTTGAAAGCTCTCGTCAAGAGCTTACTAATAGCTAAGATACAGATTCTGGACACAAGTATTGACTAAGAACGAAGCGCTTTAAGTCATTGCTCATTGCACTCAAGAACTAGGAATTTCTCAGGGCTTTCTCATGACATGCGCGGAATTTTCGTATCTTTACATACTGGCTGAATGCTCCAGAATTATTTCGCCAGTTGAATGTCACAGTTATAGTTTCTGTTTGCTCTGGGATACTGTACATTCGTAGCACTAACCGAAAACACATATGCAAAAAAGCAAAAGCACATTTCAGTACATTGACTCAAGCAAGACGAATAATAATTTGCACACACACACATCACACACACACACACACACACCACATCACACACACACACACACACCACATCACACACACACACACCACATCACACACACACACACACACACACACACATACATACATAGGTGACATACATAGATGCATACAATCAAACACATCAGTCTTTTGCATGCATACATGCATGTAATGTTACATATATTATACATGCATAAGTACGGGTATAAACTTTTTTGTGCCAAACATATATTGCTGTTGACATTCAAGACAACAACAAAAATTAGTTTTTCATTTTTGTGTCAGATTTTCATTTTTGTGACAAAAATTCAAATTTTCAAATTTAACGGTAACATTTCGCGAAAATTTTCGATATTTTGCGGACGAATATAGCCGTTAATTTGAAAAATTCAAATTTTCACCCAAAATCAAAATTCCAACCAAAACTGAAATTCCAACCAAAACAGAAAAATCAATTTTTTTTGTTGTCTTGAATGTCAACAGCAATACATACATCATAGTACCAGTTTACAGAATGTTATGAGTCGTATTCAATTTGAGATCAGTTATATGCAACGTGAAGAAGTCATGTAAGAAGCGACATATCTTGCATATACTGCTAACGCCTGCATATATATTTTTGCATGTAGTCACGTATTATCATATTAAGTCACGTATTATCATATTAAAATGACACTGCCACCGCAGCCCGGTGAGTTCGGCTTAGAATTTAACTTGAAGGTAATCAGCAGTATAAATTATGTGAGTTTGTATACAACTCAAACAACTCATTGTTGGCAAATACAACGAACTCTTATTAAGAACACTATGGCTGCATTGAGTCCTGACTGTGAGAGATGAAATACTAGTAGATAGCAGAGCGGTCACTTCTTTTATTTACGTAATTTCGTTCTCGTTGCAGGCTTGGAATAATTGCAACTTACGATCGAGTGTGAATCGTAGATTTTGAGTCTCCAGTCGTCAGTGCTTTTGCTTCAAGTTACCAACAGTCATCAAACGCATATTGTCGATTGGTGAACTCGAAAACCAGATTGATTTCAGAAAGGCTAGACAAAAATCACTGGTACGGATGTAAAAAGCAGTCAAACATTGGTTTTCCATTCACTCTTGTTATATACCGTTGTTCACAAATTTACCGCAACGTGCGTGTTTCACGGGGAATCGGGGGAAAGGTAATAGTGTGAAACTTCCCCATTTGTTTGTTTGAAATCATTCAAGTGCTGAACGAAACCGAAAACTAGTTAAGTGAACTGGAAACGTCGTGCAGAGGAGAAACTAATTAACCTATCAAAAAGGGCCTGGTGATTTGTCACTGCAACAGTCGTTTTGGTTATTAATATTCTTGAATGTGTCGACGCCTTCGACAGAACACTGATTCCGACTAGTCGTCACGCTTCTGTTCATTCTTACACAGGGAGCTATTAAAAGTACAGAGTGAAGATGTGGATTTCGGCCGGCCAATCGGCATCGATGATGTATGTGAAAACTTTGGTCGTTCAAATTTCTTTGTGTGTGTTTTTTTTTTTTTTTTTTTTTTTTTTTCTGTTCACTTCAGTTCTGAAACAAGGCTACATTAGCAGCCTCCAAGGCCACACAGACGGAGTGGAGAGTAGATTCCTTCTGAATGTTGTAGTCAGCCAGTACATTTAGCAACCTCCACGCAGACGGAGGACCAAGTGGAGAGTAGATTCCTTCTGGATGTTGTAGTCGGCCAGCGTGCGACCGTCCTCGAGCTGCTTGCCTGCGAAGATAAGACGCTGCTGATCAGGGGGGATTCCCTCCTTGTCCTGAATCTTCTGCTTGACGTTCTCGATGGTATCAGACGAATCAACATCCAGAGTGATGGTCTTGCCAGTCAGGGTCTTGACGAAGATCTGCATGCCGCTACCACCGCGAAGACGGAGCACCAGGTGGAGAGTAGACTCCTTCTGGATGTTGTAGTCG
>WBZZ01001688.1:7500-10000 GCA_019918135.1 Paulinella micropora
GGGTGAAAAAAACATACATACATACATACATACATACATACGAATGCATGCATACATACATACACCCATATACATATGCATACATACACATACATACATACATACATACATACATACCTCGTCAGAAGACGGGCTGACGAGGACGGGGTGAAAAAAACATACATACATACATACATACATACATACATACATACATACACACGAATGCATGCATACATACATATACCCATATACATATACATACATACACATACATACATACATACATACATCGTCAGAAGACGGGCTGACGAGGACGGGGTGATAAAAACATACATACATACATACATACATACGAATGCATGCATACATATACCCATATACATATACATACATATACATACATACATACATACATACATACATACATACATACCTCGTCAGAAGACGGGCTGACGAGGACGGGGTGAAAAAAACATACATACATACATACATACATACATACAGACATACATACATACATACATACGAATGCATGCATACATACATATACATACATACATATACATACATACATACATACATACATACATACATACATGTACACATACATACATACCTCGTCAGAAGACGGGCTGACGAGCACGGGGTGAAAAAACCCCACCTATACGTACATACATACATGCGTAAATACATACATACATACATATATACATATATACATGCATAAATACATACATACATACATACATACATACATACCTCGAACCCCACCTAATGTTATGTGATGATGTTGATGTTGATGTGCTGTTGATGTCATGTTGATGTCATGTTGATGTCATGTTATGATGTTGATGTTGAGATGATGTTGATGTTGATGTCGATGTCGATGTTGTGATGTGATGATGTTATGATTTTATCATACTATCTTGATGCGACGTTGATGTGATGTTGATCTAGTGTTGACGCGATGTCGATGTGATGTTGATGTGATGTTGATGTTTTTTGATGTTATGTCCTTTGGATGATGTGCCATGTTGATGTTTATGTTATAATATGCTATGCTACGCTATGTGATGTTATGTTACGTCATGTTGATGTCATGTTGATGTCATGTTGATGTTGTGTGATGTTATGTGATGTTATGTGATGTGATGTGATGTGATGTTATGTTATTTTATGTTATGTCATGTCATGTCATGTCATGGCATGTCATGCTATGTTATGCTATGTCATATGTTATGTTATGTTATGTTATGTCCTGCTATGTCATGTTATGTTATGTTATATTATGTTATGCCATGCCATGTCATGTCATGCCATGTCATGTCGATGTATTTTTTATGTTGTGTTCTATTACGTGCGAAGACACGGACAAAGATGGCGCGTTATGTCGACGTTATGAGAATGTCATGTTATGCTCTGTGATGTTATGACGTGTTATGTCACGTCGTGTTATGGAACCAAACGCTGGAGAGGAAGAACAGAATGTTATTCTGATGCGTGCTATTTTATGTTCTGTTCTGCTGTGGTATGTTCTGTGACCTTGTAGAGGCGCGCATAAAAAAAGCTGGTGAGGAGGAACGGAATGTTATGATGATGTGTTAATTTATGTTATGCTCTTTTATGTTATGTTGTGTTATGTTTATCTTACCGTGTGGAGGCGCGCATAGAAAAAGCTAAAGAGGAAAAACAGAGCCAGACTGCACAGCCAGGCAATCGCCTATGCGGATAGGGGAGAGAGAGAGAGACAGAGAGAGAGAGAGAGAGAGAGAGAGAGAGAGAGAAAGAGAGAGAGAGAGGGAGAGAGAGATAGATAGATAGAGCGAGAGAGAGAGCGAGAGAGAGAGCGAGAGAGAGAGAGAGAGAGATGCCGTACAGATAGAAAATCGCCTATGCGGGTAGGAGTGAGAGAGAGAGAGAGAGAGAGAGAGAGAGAGAGAGAGAGAGAGAGAGAGAGATAGTGTACCATCGACCAGCGGGCGCAGTCCTCGTCGCTCACAGGGCTGAAAACGCTCCTGTCAAGTCATGAGAAGTTCCTATTCCTTAAGTACAACGAACAATGACTTCAAGCGCTTCGATCTAAGTCAATATTTGCATCTACAAGCTGTGTTATGGCTCATTAGAAAGCTCTTGATGAGAGCTTTCAAATGAGCCACTACACAAGCTTTCAAGATCAGAACCGGCTGAGAACAAAGAGTTTGAAATCATGGCTGATTGTGGTTAAGTACAAGGAACTTCTCATGTTATGACACTTCTTGATGAGCTCTCTTAGAAAATATAAAATTGTGGTGCCGGGTGGTGTAAAAACCAGAAAAATCAGGTTTTTGCGCCACCAGGCGCCGTTCGCGCACACCAGAGGGAGTTTGAGGCTGTTATATTATGATATGTAATGTTATGTTATGTTATGTTATGTTATGCTATGTTATGTTATGTTTTGTTACGTCATGTTATGATATGTTATGTTAAGTTATGTTATGTTATGTTATGGTATGGTATGGTATGGTATGGTATGATATGT
>WBZZ01001688.1:15000-22056 GCA_019918135.1 Paulinella micropora
ATTTATATATATATGTATATATATATACAACCAGACTTTTCGTCCGAGACCCCATTGTACCCACTTTGCCATCACCCTCACGCTTTTTGGCAGATTCAAGAGGAGCTAGTTCTGTTCGGCTGATTGCGGAGCAGTGAAGCAGGGACACGTCGCGGGCAAGCAGCCCCCGGCTTTCGGGGTAACCATCAACCCCACTCGGCTAGCGACCCAACCGTTGACCACCACATCCCCGCCAGCCCACAGCAACAAGCAGAAAGCAAAAACACCAAGCATGGCAGTCACCAATGTGAAGAGAGGAAAGTACTCTAACAAGAGTACTAACAAGGGCACTATCAGCTGATCCCTCGACGATGTAAATATGAGAAACTTCTTCTTAGTAACTAGATACCTCCTATGTCTTACTACCGTTCGACATACGATTACCAGCACCAGTAAGGCGAATTATTATGGAATGAACCCCCAGAAATCCAATACATCACTCGATCCGGTAAGACCAGATAAATGGCGATCCGGTTAGACAAAGGTAACCCACCGCACGGCCGCGAAAGATGTGCGGAATGGTAGAATTTTTTTTGTCTGGTAATTTTTTTTTTCTTGTTTTGTTCTAGTTGTTGCTTGTTTGCTAGTTTGCTTGTTTGCTTGCTCGTTTGCTTGCTTGCGTTTGCTTGTTTGCTTGTTTGCTTGGCACACAGAATCTTCGTAAACAAAAGGCTGGCAGAAATATCATCCACCCCTTAGAAATTGCTCAAATTTTAACGCCGTGCACGATTCGTGGAAAGTAGCATCAGTTAACTGTCGGGAAGTAAATTCGGTAACATGGTGCAAATAACGTGGGAAACAGTCTAGAAACACGTGGAATCACGGAATGTGAAACGGCGGTTGCAGTATCTTTGGTTTTGGTTTGAAGAGATGGTCAGGTTCCGTGCCGTTGTGAAGTGCCTCAGTAGTACATTTTAGGGGGTCGTTTTACTGTAAAAGGCCCATCCCTAAAATGTATTGTCGTTCCTATTCTAGCTATTAGTAGATGCAAAGAACAAAAAGCACACAAATAGCCTTCTACAGCACAACAGAGAAAAAAGTATGTATCATAAAAGAACATTTTCGTCTTGATATAGATGGATACCCGCAACCAGAAGAGAGCAGAATACATTAAAGAAAGAAGTAAACAGAAATACACGTGTGTATGCGACAAGACTTTAGGTATATACACAAAATACACACACGAAAAGTCAATTCCACAGAGACCACTTCGCAGAAAAACAAGAAATTATGATAGGCGGAAAATCTTGTAAATTAACTATAAGAAGAGATGATGACATAGAAAGATATTATAAAAATAAATAATTAATTTTATTTTAAACTTATTATTTTTTTATATACCAAGAAATGACAACTTTGAAAATTTACAAAATATTCAATGCCATTGACGAAAACGACAAGGAATTTTATATCGGAAGCACAACACAATATTATTTATCGTCTAGGTTTAGTTATCATAAATTACAATGTAAAAAGGGAGTTAATAGAAAGTTATTCAATCACATGATCAACAAAGGAATGAACAATTTTAAGTGTGTTTTAATTCACGAGGAAGTAATTGAAAATTACAACATTGATAAACAGAGGGCTATTGAACAGAAATACATTGATGAATTGAAACCGACATTAATTAAATTTAAACAATGCGTTTGGGGTTGGTGCTTCTGATGTAAAAATAACACGAACAGAGTTTGAAGGAAGGATTTTTTCAAATGAGAATGAAAAGAAACGAATTGAATATAATAAAGATTATCATAAAGAATACCAAAAGAAATATTATAAAAAAGAAAGCAAGAAAGTCTGAGAGTATCAAAAAAAGTATTATGATAAAAACAAACATGTTTTGATTGCTAAGAAAAAGGAAGAACTAAACAGAAGAGAAAGCAAAAAATATTATTGTCAGTTATGTAATTTTACAGGAGAATCTCAATCAGCACTCATTACACACAATAACTCAAAAAGACATATGTCAAAAATGAATTTAATTTCTATTTAAACTTTTAATTTCTATTAATTATTATAATTTCATATAAATTTTCCATTTTATTTTATTATTTTTATATCCACACTAATATAAAAGTAAAATATGCCACCACCCTTACCGCCCAGACCAACGAAGGAAAATATAGAACTAGCAAAGGTAAGAGCGAATTTGAGGAAAACTACAACTAGAGAGAGCAAGAGGGAATTCAAAGTAGTTGAGTTAAAATCTAGAAGAGATAATAAATCAAATTTTCTCACATGAACGAGCAGGGTTAGATATAAATTTTTACGATACTGACAAATTAGAGCGCGAAGTATTACTCCCTATATTGTTAGATGCGAAAAGAAAAGGGATGACGAGAAATGCAGATGACAATGTTTCACTTACATACATAACGGAATCAAAAGAATTTAATAAATATTTTAAAAAGAAATCTTTTAATTCTTTTCAAATAAAGGATTATGATGCTTTCACTTATTGAAATGTTAAACGATTTAACATAGATAATATTCAGGCTTCCGGTTCTGGCTATGACAGAATTATTGAATATGCTAAAGTTGTAATATTTCAAGAGAGCGGGGGAGGATGCTACGAAGGAAAGAAAAAATGTAAAGAAACAAAAGCAGAAGAAAGTATATTATTTTCTCCCGCCAGCAAAACTTCCTTTGTAAAGATATTCTAAATATTCCAATTATTAACTGAAAAAGGTGTAATGACATAAGAGAGCAATTTAATCTTTCTAAAGCTTGTCCTATTCCATTCTCTATTGCCATACAAATCCTTAATAGATACATAAAAGAAAAAAAGACATACGAAATTACGAATGCTTATACAAAAGCATCGGAAACCATAAACAAAAATAATATCGGAGGAGAAGCAGACATTATGATTTACTTAGATAATAATCATTATTTCGGATTAATCAAAAGATATAAAAACAAATGCGAAAAATGTTTGTAAGAATATTATGATAAGCACACATGCAACTTGATCCAAAAAGAATAAATTATGCTAATAGTATAATTCTAAAGAACGGACAGCGAACTTCAATTTATTACTGCGGACAACTGAATCAAGAAGAAAAATCTTTGTTTTTTAATTATTACTCAAAATAAGAATTAGTGGCAGGAATAAGAAATAGTCGTTAATTTTTGAATTAATTTTCAAATTAAGAATTAACAAATCAATGAGTCAGTCTCAGATTCTAGAGCTCCATTATGTCGGCCGGCCCGTACATTACATAGTGGCATCAAGTGTTGTCCGGCTTGTCACGAGTCGTTACTTGACTCTTATGCTTGGTCTGCCCCTCTACAGTTGAGGTACGACTAAGTGTCAGAGTAGCTGTTCCGGTTACAATTAATAAGCTGGAAAAGCGAGTTAAATGAACTAGAAGAACCGTGACTGTAGTGTGGAGACTTTCAAAAAAAAAAACGACTCATCACAAGCTTATTATAACAAAAAAAAGAGAGAGTCCAGACTATTGAATCGAACTCAGCAAGTGAACAAGAGACTAATAATTCCAATATTAATACTGCTAGGCGAGACTAAGAATTCCAATATTAATACTGGGCGGCTAGCGACATTCAAGTGCAAAAAAAAATTGATTTTTCTGTTTTGAGTAAGTTTTTCAATGTAGGCATCACCCCCCGGATAGCCGGTAAAAAGTACCTTTTCCTGGTGACAGGTGCACCAGCTTGTTTTTCAGTATTATTTGTCCGGATTGGACCTGATGCCATTTTATTCCTGGTCTGTTGCCGTTTTCCTTTTTGGCTTCGCTGAGCTAACGAGACATCATTCTCATTCTTGAGGACTGTTTTACGAGCTATCGTTGTATTACCGACTTTTTACGAGCTATCGTTGGGGGCATTACATTTGGAGTCCACATCACTAGGGTGATTTCTTTCTGCTTTGCCACACAGGCAACAGAGTGAATTTTCACTGACCTGTCTCACACGGGGACGTCAGACGAAAACAAATACTCCAACACAGCTCCCTCATAACTCTTTCACAAAACAAATAATTTGATTGGTCTCAAGCAGGTGTCTCGTACCCTCTAGCCCAATCAGTATCTGTGTGCTCACAAGGAGACATCAGATACAAACTCTCTGTCGTTCTTGCTGTTCTCACACAGAGACCAAGAAGAAGGAGGTGGACAGAAGAGTGAAGGAACACACACAAAACACAAACAAGCATAGGGACAGGAGCACAACACTCTACCCTTCTAGTTTGTGCATTTATCTGCATTATCTCACACATACGTCAGAGTATTTTTGCAACTCTCTGATCGTTTTCTAAAGGTAGGTCTGAGAACCTATCCGACCGACTGTCGACTTCTCAAGGAGAGCTTTTCTAGCTTCTCTATTACTATCTGTGCCCCGTAGGTCCAAGTGCCTCATACTAGATACAATATAGAAAAGAAGGAGAAAGTAATCTGAGTAAGGAGAACAAGAAATCGGAGAAAGTCTCAAAGACTATTTTTTCTCAAACAAAAACAAACATACAAACAGTGTTTCATAGAGGACAGGGAATCTTATCCTACCCTCTCTATTAGTTTCTCTCTTCACTAGTCAATCGACTGAAGGAGGAACAGAACACAAACGAACAAAAACCAAACATAGGAGCTGACACTGTCCTCCTGTTGATCACTACTACGACATCATGTCGACAGAGACCGCCGAAGTGAGTGAATTCTCGGAGGCAGATCAAAGAAGAGAAGAAGAAGAAGCAGGAGGAGGAGGAGGAGGAAGAGGATTGAATGAAGGAGGAGGAAGAGGACTGAATGAAGGAGGAGGAGGAGGAGATGAAGGAGTAGGAGGAGGAGTAGAAGAGGGCTGGGATGATGAAGGAAGATATGGAGGAGACGAAGATGAAGGAGGATTTGAACAACAAGAGACGGGAGGAGGAGGAGCATATGGTAATCCCTTACCACCTGCCTACACGGGAGGAGGAGGACGAAAAATGATCGACTTGATTCATAGTGATGGAGAGGAGATCACAGTGGAGGAACAACAGTGGGTGCAAGACCACTATGACCTCACTAAAAAAGAGTTTGATAACAAGATGGGGGTAGAGGAGGATACCTATGTGTGGATCCCTCAGGATCAAAGAAGAGAGAAAAGTCGTGCTAAAAAGGATGTCTATATCCTATTATCAAACACAGCACAGCTCCTCGGCAAACTGGTCTCTGATCCAGAAGAGAGAAAGAAGATACAGCATATCAAGTTTGGGGACACACACACCCACCTTGAATTACTCGATGCTATCTTTGGGGTGTACACTCAAACCCTGATTTGGGAACGTACATACGGCCCACGATGTGAGGGTTACCTCCAGTACACAAACCCAAGAGCAACGGCCAGATTCCTCGCGACTGGTCAGGAGGCAGTCGATGTAACAAAAATGAAGACCAATCTGGGTTCGAAAAACTCGAGTGGCATATTTCATTTTTTTACAATGGAAATAAAGGCCTTGGAGGAGGGGGAGGCAGAGATGGAAAAAAGCATTAAGGCAGCAGGAGAAACTCATCCTGTGATTGATGAGTTAGAGAAGACCGACAGAGTTCTGACCAAGATCAGACTGTTGATGGGTGCGTTACTGCACAAGGAGGCATGGAAGAGATGGATTCCTACCAAGGATCACTCTGTCCTTAAATCACTTAGTAACGCACCACCGGTCGCCAACAAAGCAGGTGTTGACCAATATGTGGAGAAATATAATTTTCTCAGATCTGCTTCTGAATTGGTGGCCTTTATCACTCATGCTCAAAAGCTGGTGATATCTGAGAAGAAGAAGGCGAAAGATAATGAGGAGTTCGAGAAGACGATGAGACTGGAAAGAATGAAAGCAAAAGTGAGTGGTGCAAAGACACACCCTCCGACATATTTGACCCCACCAGCTCCTGCCCCACCAGCCCCTGCACCCTCGGGCTCAACTACGGTGGTGGTCACAAACACGGAGAAGAAGGACAGACAGAACATCATAAATGCCTTCAAGGGGAAGAAAGGAGGAGTGGCAAGTCTCATGCTATATGCCAAGACGAGCTCAGACAAAGACTCTGATGCTTCGCTTTTGAGCAAGCTCAAAGAGATCAATGCCTGCATGAAGGCTTTCCTTGCGACGAAACGCAGGAATACGAGGCCCTTGTTACTGTTTTTGACCAATCTCTAGTCTCGGAGGGATTTGATCTGACACAGTACAAGTTTTTGAGAAAGAAGGAGGAGATTAAGAGAAACAATGCAACAGGCCTAGACGCTCAGTGTGAACTGGCGGTGGCCACACTCATTTCATATTTTCAATCTCATGGATACCAGCATCTCTGCACTGGTACTCTCATAGGATTTGAAATCTTTGAGACAGTGGCGATGAGTTTGAGGAGTGCTGTTGGCTTGGCGGCGACCCTTACGGAGGTAGTTTCCTCCTATGGGCTATTCTATGGCCGCAAGTCGATCATCCTCTATTTCTTTTCGGCGTTACGCACAGTTAACCCGAGCAAGCTTACTCAGCTCATACAACAATGCTCGACGTTTAGCTCAGTGAAGTCCAAGAACTTCCCTGAGACACACGTGTTCGAAAATACGGTTCAAAGCGTTGCTCCGTCAGCACTGTTTCAAGAAGTGATGAGTGCATGCTCAAACATGGACTCGCTCACGGAGGCACATACGGCACAGGCAGGCGGTGTATCTGTTGGCGCACAAGCCACGTACACAAACAGAGTTGCCGGTTGGAAGAGACAGCGAGAGCCAGACCTGAAGACCGCATGTTGGAGGTGGTTCGCGGGCTTGCAGTGTAAGGCACAGATGGAGAACAGAGACTGCTCTTTCAATCATGATAGGCAGAACCCAACAGCAAGGGCAAATTTTCTGAGCAGGACGGAAGGCAAGGAACCGGGCCTTTTCAATATGCTTCAGATTGCCGCTGTGAACGAAGGTTGGTATGCCAATATGTGTGATGATGAGGAGTTACGAGAGGCAATCATTACCTACATGAAGAGGATGAAGGAGAAGAAGGAGGAAAGGGAGAGACAAAAGAACTTA